>JBBPCS010000375.1:1794734-1819554 GCA_037974645.1 Hollardia meadi
TTTGTCTGAAACAATGTTTGGGTGGGTTTTATGGGTCAAAGAACATCCACATGAATACCAGGACCCAGAGTTTTCCATGAGAACATTGTACTGTAGCCATGATCAATGTCATTCACTTCATCAATAAAATGTTCAACATCTGGTTTATTTATGTAAAGAAGGCGCTTTCAGTGGTCACTCTGTGTACTTCAGCTTCTGATGACAATAAATAGTGTCAGATTTTTGCTGAATACGTTTGATGCGTCTCACCAGCAGCAGGCATGATGGGGTAGACAGTGAAGCGCCAGCCCCAGCCATTGACAGAGCCATCACTGGTGAATTTCCATTTAAGTTCATCTCCTGGGATCCTTAACTCACTGGACCAGTCAGACCACTCCCGACCTGAAGCACACACGAACATGCCTCCACTTTAATTTTTGATTCTTTGCCATACACGACACACTCTTATCATTATTAATAATAAGAATTATACCGTCTTCCTCTCGTTACCTGATCTGACAGAGACAATCCGATTGGCTCCATCCATGATTGTTAACGGGTCATGGCGTCTCTCAGTTGAACATTGTCGGTCAAACTCTATCCTTAGGCCCTCAGCACCTACAAGAGGATATAAGAGATTGAGAGTTGTCATGATGAGCAAGATCCTGAAGACTGCCTAGCTAATTCAAGTTGCTCTAAGTAAAAACATTTACCCAGTGTCTACATAAAGAATCCCTCCATTTTCCCTTCTTACCTGGGATCTTCACAGTACCACTTGTGGAAGTGTCATCTGTGTACGGATGGCTGCTCTCCACGACAACTGGCTGGGAGGACAGACGGCCGCTCTGTGAGTCTGTGGCAACATCCTCCAACTCAGTGACACACAACTCCAGCAGCATGTCAGCAACCTGCACACCACAGAGACCCCCGAGGTGTCAAATGTTAGGAGGTCCTTTAAATCACAAGGCTTATAAGGAATCAAAAGGCAGAATGCAGTAAATCACCTGCGGATAAGCTGTACCCATGCCGGACAGCACAGCAGAGAGCACCTCCTTGCCCTTCTCCCCAGAGCGACAAGACACTGCCAGTTTGAGCAGGTCCACCATTACGCGCGTATCGTCAGGCACAAGCAGGCTTGTGAACTCATCGAGGTACTGGGGCTCTGGACCGACCACTTTACTCTGGCTCTCAGAGTCCTGAAGATTAACATAAATCAAGAACATGGCTGAGTCAGGTACATATGGCCGGAGTGAATGAATGTCACCAAACACACATGCTCAGTTCGACAGACTGACCTCCTTTGTCTTGGTCATAGTTTCAGCTATGATGCTGGCTGCTCCGGGGTCGTCAGTGACGGGAATGAAAGGACGTGACGAGGCACCAGAGGCAGAAGGAGTCATAGCTGATGATGGGGTGACAGCTTCTTCTGATGAGGGAACCTGCTCACACACACACACACACACACACACAACACATGGTAGGGCCAGACAGTGTGACAGCGTCAAATATACAGTATATTCTGTATTTTAGCTTATTCCAGTAATTTATTTAAACTATAAAAGAATCTTAATATTAAGAGCTATAATGAATTTATTATAGCCAGTTTTCATTCAGGAAATGCAATGCGTTTGTCACTTCGGTTAGCACCAACTCCAATCAAAAATGCAAGCGCAAAACAGGGAAACAGTAATTTTCTGCATTTTACAGTTAGTGTATAAAATTACACTTGTTGTTACCACCAGTAACTATGGGTGTCACCAAATCAACCAGGACGGAAATCTAAATGAGCAAAAATGAAAATGGAGAACGTTGTTGTAGAAAACTTTAAGAGTTTTAATATGATCAAAGCTCTGTGAGAGTGTATGATGTTTACCAGTTGGTACCAAATATAGTTTGCTGATGGTTGCATCTACACACCTGGTCATGCAGTTGAGGTAGCACTTTTATGACAAAAAAAAAGCCAAATAGCATGGGAACACCCTCACTGACATTTATTAAAGTTTTTCCACAGAAAGCGTTGGTGCTTGTAAATTAAAGTCACACTAAACATACTGCATGCCTCACCTCTCCCTTCTTGTCTTGCCAGGGATTAGGGCTGACTCGTTCCTCAGCTTCGGGCAGGACAGGAGGACCTTCTTCATCGCTGACGCTGGATGAGGATGAGGAGTCCGATGGGGGAACAGGTGAACTGGAAGGACACTCTGCTGGCAGAATCATGCTGGCTGGCATCAGAGCACCGACCACTGCATCCCTGGGGAAACACACAAAATGTCCTTGTCAACAGTAACCGACTAATGACAATTACCAATGCCAGTCAGCAGATTTAATTATTTAGAGGTCGCACGCACTTTAAGATCATCCTGATAAGAATTCATGCCTCAGCAGGGCCTCACTCACCTCTAGTTTGTAAGTGCAGTAATTAGGATGATAAACAACACGGTAATCCTATTCCTTTGGGGTCTTCCCAAACATTTTGTTGTCACTGATTTCAGATATCTTTGTTTGTACATTACACGCAATTTCTGCTTTTTGTATTTGAGGGCTGAGAGTGTAGTTCAACACAAAATATTGAAAAAAAGAACTTAAACTGGTTATGTTGCAGTTACATGGTGTGCATCTCAAGTCTTCTGATCCACCATGAGAGGATGTGTACACAACATACCTGGCATACATGATCTGGAGGGCTGACAGCACATGAGACAGAGCCTGCTGTTTGCCCAAGTTGCCATCCAGACTGAGGAGGATCTTGGCCAGCGAGGGTCGATTAGGCTTCACGCTGCTCTGCCCGCTCATCTTGTTGTTCACTGCTGATGAGTCACTGTCTGACTGGACGCCTGTGGTGCACATCACCAAAACAATGAAACACACTGTCACCTTAAACCAACTCCAGCCATTATCAGCCAGTCACAGAGCTGCGGTGCCAGCAGATTCAGCCCTGCATGAATCGTTATACGTTTTCTGCAACATGTCAACATGTTAAAATTAAGTTTTGTTTCAGTCTCTGGTTGTAATTAACATATAAAAGTAACAATATTTGAATATATTAGTAATACATAAATGGATAAATGCCAGCGTAAATTATGCTGTTTGCACCCATGATACATGCAAAAAGAAGGATAGGTCCAATCAAATGTTCAAATCAAATTCAAATAGACTAAAACAACTCTATTCTGAATTATAAATATAGCTTCAAGTGAAGTTATTATTAATCATGACCAATAATATTTTGTACAATAATTCCAAAACCTGTCCCAAAAGGCAATTTTTACTTCTATCTTTTACAGCTCTGAAGATGGACAGCTCCACCTTGTGGACAATCAGCAGTCTGCTAAACATACATCTGGTATATTTTGTGTGTTTGTGAGACCGATAGAAGCAGTTTCTAGAGCTGCTTCACATCTAAAAATTAATTAATCCCACCCATCATCACTGACAAAGTCTGGGCAGGTTGACTGACTACTTATTACCTAAATAGGATGCTCCGAGGGAGTCCCTGGCCGTCTGGAAAAGTACTGGCTCATGAACTGAGGGTGTGGTCACATCCACAGTGGTCCAGGCCACGCTGTGAGAGGAGCCACAGGCCACTCGAGTGATCTTCTGCCCCTCCAGACCCTGCACCAGGGTGGGCTTCCGGTTAACTGTGGTGGTGCCGTTCCCCTGCTGCCCATGGTCATTGTCACCCCATGCATACACCTGGCAAAGAAACACAACACCATTAGAGTCCAGTGTTCAGGATAAAGTTTCCTCCAGGCACATGTTTGACAAAAGGCTGTGTGATATCTTCAAGGTATATTTTTTTGGCTTAGTTTTAAAGGTGCAATTTGTAAAATATGGCCTGAATTTGAAGGTGCCTCCAAAAATATTGGGGCCAGCATATTGACAGAGTAACCGCCAACTGCTGTCACTATACTCTCTGCTGTAGTCATATACAGTTGGCTCATTTATCCATGGAGCTAGTTGCCCTGTAGCTGAATGGAATGTGCCTGGACTGCGACCTCGGATCACGTGGGAATCACCACAGGCAACTGGGCTCATCTTCCTCCCAGTGAACACGGCTGGGAACCAAACAGGGGCTGAACACAGCCTCTGAGACCGGTGGAGGCTACAACGGCTACAACAATGACTACGGCGGGAACAAGAGAAAAGTGACACGGCAGACCAGCAGGATAGCAAGTCTTATATGAGCAGCAAACGAAAAACAGCATGTAGAGCCGGAAAATTTTCACATCTTACTCTGTGAATTGAGGACTTACTTCAACCAACCTGGAGGTGAATGCAGAAATACAAACCAAGATGGTTTTCATGAGTTTTATTTTGATCATGTCTCGTATGAATGAAGTGTGTTTTACGATAAGTTAACAAGGCAATTTAGCTTGTCTTAGTTTGGTAAAAGAAAAAATATTGCCTTTCTTGATATTTTGTGAATTTGTTTTGTTTACTTATTAGACTAAATGCGAAGAACGCTTGTAAAACTTAGCAAACACACTGGCTGTATACATCTCCCAGCTGAAACCACGAGGGAAAAATGGTGAGACAGAATGAGCCAGGGCTAGCTGGTCAGCACGCTAACTTCAGTAGATATCTCTAACACAATACATGGACGTCTTTGTCATAATGTCAGCACTGTTGTTTCTTCACCTTCCTGTGATAATGTTAGTTGATTTGTTTAATGCATTTTTAAAAAATCTTACAAATTGCAGCTTTAAAATGGAAAATCAGCAACTTAATTTTCAACACTGCTACAATACATATAACGCTGAACTAGGACTCTACACATCGGGACTAAAGACGTCACACAAGAAAAAGTAAAGGCACCACTCCAAGCACTCAATCTTAACAACCTCTTAAAGTGGTCAAACATTGAGTAACTGCCTTGAATCATTGAAAATGATGTGCTAACATTATTAAATTTGTCCTGAGGGAAGGTATTATACAAGATGAAATAAGCTGTGTAACAGCAAAGGTCAGAGGTGTCCAGAAAAGTGGAGCAAATAAATTTACTCATCTGGAACAGTGCCATGGCAGTAATTGAGAGTGCCTGAACTATGTGCTCTGGTTTATAATCTGATGGTGAAGGTCAATACACACCTGTCCTGTGTCTGTAACAGCCAAACAGTGCAGTGCCCCAACAGCAACATGGACAATCTTTTTGCCCCTCAGTCCCTCCACCATTTGGGGCTTCCGCACATGCACGTCAGTGCCATGGCCCAATCGGAAATAGTCGCCTTTGCCCCTGTTTGGAAACACAAACCGTGAACACTTGTTGGAAAGGAAAAGGACAACTGATGAATGATCACGTACAGTCACTGTCTCATTCGTCCATCTTACCAGGTCCACACGACTCCAGATTTAGTAAGCGCCAAGGAGAACTGTGCTCCACATTCAATCTGACAGACACCCTGCCCGTTGAGCCTCTCTATGTTCTGGGGGACGTTGCAGCCCTCACTGCCTCCACGACCCAGCTTCCCGAAATCCCCATCACCCCAGGAGAACACCAACCCTGAACAAAAAAATAAACACCTATATTACCAACTAGAAACGGAAACGAAGTCAAAAGAAACCTTCTACAGAGTATTAAATGTATTTTGTGGAGTCTTCTTTGTTACTCTTTGTCTAAACTGCACAGGTTACCTATAAGTACATCAGAAGTACCTTCATCAGTGAGGGCTAGAGTTTGAGCATCCCTGCTCCCACAAGCCACCTGGATAACGCGGTGTCCCAGAAGCACTTTTACCTAGAAGACAAAGACACAGCAATATGTTTGGCCAATTTACACATAGTATATATAGTAGTATACATTGATTCATAGCAGCAAAACATCATAAATAGTAACATACAGTAAGTTATTGGGTGTAAATATTTGTCTCTTCGCTGGATTACTCTCTAATTAAGTCTATTATCATTATTTTGCACAGGACTAAACTTAAGCCCATCATCGTCCCTGGAAAGACATGAGGTAGGTCATAAAGACAAACCAGTTTAGGCCTCAGCTGAGTCGTGTTGTCCCCATGTCCAAGGCGGCCATATTCCCCCAAACCCCAGCTATACAGCTCCCCACTGGAGGTAATTGCCGCACTGTGAGAGCTGCCACAGGCAATGTCACGGATGCGCTTGGTCTTCAGTGCCTCAATCAACCGAGGCTTGTCACAGTTCCTAAGGCAGGAAATCATAATTTTCTTTAATCTCACCCAAAGTACAACTTGTCCACACTGCACTGCATCACAGAAATGCAGAATAAATAAAAATACCTTTAACATTCTGGACAATGACTGAGAAAAACTATCAAATATACTCAAAACTCTATTTCTAAGAAATTATCAATGAAGATAACATACATTCTGCTGAAGTGTCCCAGTTTGCCGTCGTCTCCCTCTCCCCAGGAGAAGACCTTTCCGTCCACAGTCAAAGCCATGGCGTGGCGCCCCCCAGAATGCACAGCGACCTTCTTCACCACGTAGTTGCTGAGTGCAGTGATCTGGCGGGGGATTGGGATCGTTCCACTAGACAGGCCCAGGCCTAACCTGCCGTTAGTGGCCTCTCCACATGCATAGATCTTCCCCTCGACCGTCACTGCAACAGTGACACAATAGTTACATACATATATAAAAATATATATTTTTTACCTTTGGCTGCTCCCCATAGGGGTCGCCACAGCAAACTGGTAATTAGGAATAAACTAGCTTGTGCATCCCCAGTGGCTGCCAAGCAAACCGGGGATCAGTGTCTTGCCCAAGGACACTTTGACACACTGACAGCAGGGGTCAGGGATCGAACCACCAACCTTCCGATGGACGACCACTCTACCTCCTGACCCACGGCCGCCCACGGTTACATACAGCGCATGTGCTCGCCAAGAACATCAACTCCAAAAACATTTATCACCCACCTGCAAAGAGGCTTTTGGAACCACCGGCCACTTGGACCACATTGAGTGCAGAGAGAGTTTCAGAGAAGGAGGGCACCTTGATCTGTGAAGGACACAAACAAACTTGATTAGACAATTCAGCAGCTTGTGAGTTTCTCCCACAGGCTCACTACAAGGACGCGCCTGCTCCCATCTGATGTACACTGGTGGTTAAATAGTATTTGACACATCTTTGGGCCTGTATTACATTGGGGTCACTGGTGAAACTTACATTTCCCCCAACTACTGCAGTTGTACCTTATTTGAGTATTTCCATTTTATGCCACTTATTCTTCTACTTTACATTTTAAAAGCCAAAAATTACTTTTTACTAAACTATATTTTTCTAACAGCTATAGATACTTGTAACTTTACAGGTGAAGATTTTACATTAACCGAACAGCAGGTTACAGAGTTAAAATAACCTCCACATCAACCAGCTATAACATCAAAATCCTCATTATATGTTAATGCAGCAGGGATAAGAGTTCAATTGCTTCAAAAGCCCAGTGTGTAGGATTTAGTGGCATCTAGTGGGATGGTTGCATATAGTCTAACCCTCTCCTACGGTGGACTCTAAAAACTCAAAAATAATATGAAAGTGTTTGGTTTGTCTGTTCTGGGCTCCTGTAGAAACATAGCCATGTAACACAGCAGACAGTAAAGAGAACCCTCTTATCCTGTAGATTAAAAAAGGGCTCAGTCAAAGGTAAGAAAAACCCAGCGATTATTAGTTTCACATGATTACACACTTTTATTCTGAATATTATATTCCAGTTGACCCCAAATCCTTCACACTGGATATTTAATATTGAGTAATATCACTCTAAGAAAGGGACCGACTTGCTGCATTACGAGCGGGTATAAGAAAATATTGCTAAACATGAGTATCATATTATAATATTTTGTGATACTGTATTGATTCTCAAAAAAAACAAAAAAATTTTAATTAATAATTGTGTTTAAACCCCCATCTGCTAGATGGCAGTGTTGTAATCTATCTTCAGCGATTTGATTCTTCCACTTCAACGTAACATTAACAAAGACAGAAGTAAACACATATCACGAGTGTAAACACAAAGAACACAGGCCTATAAAACAATATATCACCTTCCTTTTAGTACTGCAATATATTTAATTGTAGCCCTCGTATTGTGGTATGTATCGTATCTCCAGATTCTTGCCAATAGACAACCCTCATAACTTTTACGTTTGATACTTGTACTCAAGTACCTTGTGCCATTAATACTTTCATACTAAATAAAAGGACCTAAATTCTTCTTCCATCACTGATTGGCTTAAGAAGCAGCAAATGCTGTATAATCACTGGCATCGAGTTAGGGGAACACTTTCCCATTCATATGTAAGGAAACAGCTCACACTACCTGTGTAACCCCTTTATGAAAAGATGTAAACCATAGGCTAATTTAGTGTCAAATACACTTTAAGCTGCACCTTAGAACCCTTGAGTCCTCCCAGCTGGTCCTTGTCATTCAGCCCCCAGACAAACACTTTGGTCCTGATGGTGGCTGCAGACTCCAATCCTGATGACTTCTTCCGAACAAGGCTAGAGAACAAAACAAACACACACACAGTGAGATCCTGGATGTGAGATCACTTCATCTTCATTTGAACAACCACTACCACTACACTACTGGGATAGATCAAGCACACTTTTAGTAGCTTAATGATCCTCAACTATGGCTCAAAATGCCATTAAGCCATACATCTGTGAAAATATACATTTACTGATTCCCTTATCACCCTCCAAACATGCAGACATAAAGATGTGCAGACTGGCCTGCGTCAGTAGAAACCCCCTGCTAGTCTCATGTTTGCTAAAGATGAATACCTCCCAGTGGCAGTTTTGTCATCATCCTCTTCTTCATTGTCAGACGCCAGGAAAGGGACTGTGGCCAGGTCTTCATCCTCTGCTCTGATGCGTCCAACGATATTGAGTCCATGAATCTTGCAGTCTATTCCAGAGCTGCGGCACTGCTTGATTGCAATCTCGATGTATCTGTGATACTGTGGGCAAAGACATCATTCAAGTTATTACAACACTCTTTATTTTAAGGCAAAAAGAAAAAAAATTATATGATTATGTCTTATGCCAACCAACCTCAGCACAGTCACTAAGGAGAAGGACAGTGGTGTCTGTGGGATTGATGTTAATTGTCTTCAGCTCAATCAAGTTGTTCAAAGAGCTTCCACCTGTATATTCAGAAAAAAACATGACTTATGATAAAAGAAAAACTGAACACCCTGCTGTTTTACAAGAGGGGCTGTTTGAAGAGCAAGAATACAAATGTCAAATGACAAAAATACAGTACGTAGCATCTGTCCTAAAAAAATATACATGTTGGAAAACAGAAGAACATAAATTTAGCCCACCTGACACCACCACTAGTGAAGGCATGTAGCTGCTGTCCGCTGGGTCCACAATCATCTTCAGCCTGTGCACAAGAACATCTGGGAACAGCTCGAGACGAATCCAGTGCTGCAGAGGAAAGAATGACAAAACCTGTCAGGTGATGCATTACACTTTAATACAGCCAGACTAAACAGGCTGTCACCCTGCTTATCACAGTATGCAATTCAATCTCGTGCCTTTCCCTGCGAGCCGGAGGACTGCCAACACTGATCACTGCAGTCAATGAGGCGCGAGGCCTGGTTGACGGAGGATGAGACATTTAGGCTCTTGACGGCACGAGACCAATCGTCGATCAGCATCCCTCGCTGACTGCTGTGATGCTTCTTGAGCTGTTTTCCGGAGCGGCCGCAGAATGCTGGAGACTGGCCTGATTGTGGAGAAGATGAACAACAGGTTTACACACACACACAGGCAAACAGAAACACAATGTATACTGTCTTGGTGAACCTGTGACTAACCGGGCTCGTTGATTCTGCCAAAGGAATGCCTGGTGTTATGTTTGCGGGTCTTAAAGCAGTTTTCACAGAAGTCGAAGTCGTCGCAGTTCCTGCATTTGAACCTGGCGCCATTTATAGGAAACATCTGGCAGCCATCACACCTGCAGACAACACAAGTAGCTATTTGAACAACATTCTGAGATATATAAATAACTGGGCTGACAGAAACCTTCAGCATATCCATACCTCACTCCAGGGTGAACACTTGGCACCAGTTCCATTTCAGACAACAAGCCAGTCCAATGGGACTGCTGAGGGAAGTCTACTATCACATCCTTTCCATTGGCACTGAAAGCTGAAACACACCATTTAGCTCCATTAGTAAAGAAAAGAGTGCATTCAGCATCTTTAACTGAGGCATTTGTTCAGTTTATAAATAGAATCAAAATTGGAGAAGAGGCTCAATTGAAAGGCTACAGAGAGTGCCTTACCTTTCACAACCCCAACGCTCCTGTGAGTGACAGAGCCCCATTTGTACTTTGGCGTGGTGACTGTGGGCTTCACCCTCACTTTGTCACCAATCTTTATATGGGAAAGAGAACTTTGGGGTGGGAATCCTGAAAAAAGCACATGTCAAAGGGTGAAGAGAAAACATCATGCCAAGTTTTTCCGACAACTACTCACTACTCAAAAACAAAACAAGCTTACCCAGTAGCTCGATGTGGATGTAGCGAACCCAGTACGTCCCTCCTTTCTGCTGCCAGTCACACTGCACATTTAAGTCATGAAGTCCATCTCTGTCCAGCTTGATCACTTTCCCGACATCTCCGTCATACACTTCCTCGTACGTTCTACAGCACTTCACCATCATCCCCACCTGCAGAGAAGTCGCTGATCCTCAGACTCTTACTCTGTCACATTCCTTAATGTGGCTCTAGAAAATCTTTAAAAGGCCGCCGCTCTCACCTGAATGTTCTCTCTCACGTACACAGCATAATCATCGTTGCTTTGGAAATCTGATCTCTTCTTAAATGTCTGGCTTTCAGTCACCACTGCACCTGGAGGCTAATGTCACCACACACATATAAAGCTATGTCATAAGGGGAATTTGGCAAACTGAGTGGCAGGTGCAGGCAGAAATAAAAGAGACTGTAATTTACCACAGGGAATGACGGCTCGGCCTCTTCCAGCTCCTCCAGCACCTCCTCATCAGAGTATTCATCTGACACTGTGTCGGCATCTGACAGCTCAGTGATGTGAATGTCTGGATGGTCCAGCAGCCAGCCCACCAGAGCCTCAACACCTGTTGTACGGTACATGCTCATTTACTCTCCAAAAGTAGATCTCAAAACAGTGACAACTCCAGGGTTTCAGCTACAGTGACGGTGACACATGCAAGCATTCAAATGTATTCACAAGTTCAGGTTTGTGTCATATGAAACTATACCTGGGACACCGGACGCACTGCTTGTAGTTCCAGACAGTGATTTCAAGGCAAACTCGATGTTTTTCCGTGGGAACCCCATCTCCATAAGCTGGAGGACTATGGGTAAGGGAGGGACAGGGGAGGTCTTCTGTTTCTTCTGTTTGGGAGGTCGGATATGTTGTATGGTGACAGGCGTGGTGGCCTCACTGGAGCTGCTCTCCTCAAAAAGTGGCGATGATGGGTGGGCGGATTCCACAGCCAGGTACTGACACACTGCCAGAGCTGCAGCCTGCAATACAGCAATTCACAGACAGTGCTGAGGTCAGACTGAATACAGCAGCTCTAATGTACACAACTTTACCACTGACAGTTGGGTGACGAAAGGAAGATCTATTGACTCACCTCCATCTCTTGCCTGTCAAAAATGGCTTTGATGGGGGAGGGCTGAGTGGCAGCAGACAGCAGCTGCTGCAGGAGGATCAGTGGAGGCAGGGGGCCCTCAGGGGACAAGTCCCCCACATCAGGAGATGACACCACTGGATCCTCTGCAAATGAAATAAAAGGAGACTTGTCATGAAAAGGCACAACCAGAATGGATAAAGTGCTTCAAAGTTCTGTTCATAAAAGAATGTTTGTCCAAACTTTTCCGTCCACCCACATGAAATCTTCAGGAAACCTCCAAAGTGTGCAAGGTAAGCAGACTGGTTAATCTGACACTGTTAAGTTTGTCCTTCCACATAGTAGCTGCTGTGCTGTATCAAAAGAATTTGCACTAATTGTGCTAAACACAGCTTTTTTTCTATCTCATAAAAACATAAGCAAGGTTCAGGCACATATTCTATTTACTGAAAAACAAATCTTCAAAAAAATCTAAAACTGCAAAAAACAAACATGAAAATAAACACAGTTAAATATTTAAATGTATGTTTTGTTAAATATATGTTTTCTGAGAGGAGATAAACCTCCAGGTATTTTGAATCCTGAGTCCTGACCAACTCCCCTTGTCCACTTTCAAGACTCAACCCTTCACTGGGTGAGGTCTTACCACTGGGGTTGGGTCCCATGTCCAAAACTGCTGGTTGGCAGAGGATCTGCCTGAGTTTGTCCTGATGAGAGAGCAGGGCCCGTGCTGCCTTTAAAATATACAGCCTCAGCTGCTGGCATCGCAGCAAGTGGATGTCCACCTGGTCAGCTGGAAACACAATAGGTTTAATTGAATCCACTGGACTAGACTCTAGTATCTAGACACTAAATCAAAACATTGTCCACAGTCTAAACCCCTTTGTTAAGGTGATTATTTGTCAAGAAGAAATTAAATAAGAAATCAGTTATCCTAAGAACAAGTCATGCATACTGCCAGGGCACTCAAGCAGACATTGGTTTAGTACAGTCAAGAATGTTTAATTTTATATGATGTTAATGAGTCATATGTGAGACCATCAAGTCTACAATATTTGTGTTGTGTTTCAGTAGTTTCTGTACCTGTAAGCCCTCGACTAAGGGACTTCTTCATGTGTTGTTTCTCCATTTTGCTTCCAGCCAGGCTGACCAGCTGGGCCCAGACTGCCAGCATGGGCTCAGAGAAGGGCAGGTTCTGCACACTAAAGTTTACTGCAGGCAGCTGAGGAAAATGACAACAAAAAAAGAATGTCAGTATTTTATTGTCAAATGAACTTGATTAAAGTAAAAGAAGAGTTAATGTGCTAACTGTATGTACACACATCATCTAAAAGTGTCCATACCGGTTTGAGATGGCTGAGCAAGCAGACCCTACAGGTCCTCATCTCATGAAACTGGACAGTGATGCGTCCTTTTGGAGTGATGCGAGTGACTGTTCCCTCTCCGTACTCCTCATGAATAACTTGGCCTCCTAGCCTGAGGCGCCCATCAATTCCTCCAATGACTGCCAGCACTGCCATCAGACTTCCCACTCTAGGACCCTCCGAATCAGGAAAATACTCCTCCAGAAAACACTGAAACAGAGAGAGGGGACATTTACAGCATCGCCATTTTGTTAGAACTGATTTTATCAATGAAAGCACTAGTGTGTGTTAACATTTCAACACAGACAATACTTAAACAATGCATAATATGGCAATAACTCTCACTGCTTCAGACTGGCAGCCTGCCATAACATCTCCAATGGAGCTCAGCTGAGTGTTGATGTAATCATTTATCATGCTGTTCCACTGGCCAAGAGAGTGCAGAGTGCGCAGGACAGACACAATCTCCTCAGCCAACGTGCTGCTGTGAGTAGCTGTGAGAGACGCCTGAGGGCGGGACTTCCTCCTTCGCAGGGAACCCTCTGTGTGGAGGAAGTGGCAATTTAAAAATACAACAAAACAAAACAAAACCATCAGATTTCCACTAAGAGTCAGAGTATGATTCATCAACACACCTCTGAGAAGTGGCAGGTCTGAGGAGCAGGTGCTTAGTAGGCTTCCCAAGAAGTTGAACAGCTTCTCCACCAGGAACTTCATGTCCTGAGAGCGCTCCATCTTTTCCCATGAGGGCAAGACTGCCTGCAGGAGACGTAGTGCCAGGATCTGCAGACACACAGGTGCACAAAACAAGCGTTACTAGTTGGTTTTTATCCTGAAATGTTTGGCAAATGACAACTAACTTCTAGCCTCCCACAACATAACATAACATTCTTCCTCATAACAGCACTAAAAATTAGTGAAAAAGCATTCAGAAAACTATCATCAATAACATGATGAGCAAATCTAATGCAATCCTGTTAATTATCCCACCTGTCTCTGCAGAGTAATGGCATTGAAGGACTGGTGTCCCTCAACAATTCGGATGAGCAGGCTAATCCACGCAGAGGTGCTGAGCGTGGTGCACATCTGGGGCATGAGAGCGATGCTGCGTATGAAGCCCAGTGTACACCAGCTCCTGTGCTGCTCCCGAGAGACCAGCCTGTGGGAGTGACAGCCTGACGACAAAGATGGTTCCACTTAGAATAAGATAACAACCCAACAATCGGTCTTGAAAAAAGATGAGATGCTCTTTATCAACATGGCAGTTCAACTACCTGATTTGTCATTAGCTCCACTTTCCACAAGCATCCTCAGCAGCCCACAGAGGGTCCGTGTAGCGTCCGTTTGCAACACCTCTGCATAGATCCCAGCTGACAGAGACAGTGTCTTCAGCAGGTTGACTGTGCTGGTTAGCATCATAGCTGTCGGGTGGCTGCTTTTCTCCATCAGCTCACCTTCTGTAACGGCGAGAGGAGATTGTAAATGTCATTATTTGAATCTCACACTTTGCTTGTAGCTGTAACGATTTGTACTGAGACATTATTGTGAACTAACCTGTGTCATCCTCCGTGTCTGAGTCCTCAGTGGGGGGCTGGGCAGCTGGTGGTGGTTCTGCCAGTTTGAGGTCGTACTTGCCCTCTTTGCCCATCCTGTAGGAGTTGGTGCTGCTGGTGTCCCACTGGACCCTGATCCAGCCGTCCTCGCCCAGCTCCCCAATGACCCGGCCGAGGCCTGGTGCTGGTCCGTCCTGGACAGAGAATGCGCAGGGTCAAATACCTAGCACAAGCCTTTTCTTCACTGCTTTAGTTAGTAATTACGAAGCGGTAATCCATTAACTATTACTGTAAAATGGATTCAGGTACCTGATCTCCCCATTTCCAGTCGACTCCCCTCATAACCCTGGTACCTATCTTCATCATGGCAGCCAGCTCAGGGCCGGAGGCAGGTAGGGGGGCCGGGGTGGCCTCCTTCCTGGACTCCTCCAGTACTGTGGCTGAGCCTCCTAGTGCACATAAACTCAGGTCCTCCTCACTGCTGTCTGTGCTGGGCCCTGGAAATACAACAACAGACGAGACATCAAAAACCTCCATCCATAAAAGTGTACAGATGTCCCTTCTGCTTCTATTCTGGGTAGTACGTATGTATTTGATTAGACAGTACTAACCTATGAGTCGGAGTATACTCTGCGTGAGGGCCAATATGCCAGAATTGAGCAAGAGACTGAGGCTGTTGGACCCATGTTTCAGGGATAGCATGTGTATCATGGACAGAAGGAAGCGGGCTTGTGGAATGGTGCCAAGACTTGGTCCCGCTGGGTTCTCATTGGTGATCGTCTGCAAAGGAACAGGCTGCACACCTGGTTACAAGAACAGGTAATAAGACAATTAGTTATTAGTATGTGTGTATAACAGGTCTATTAATGATATCATACTAGAGCCAGTTTGGTTTTCTGGGATGAAGCAGCCGTATGACCACGCCCACTCACCATGCTCTTTGAAGCGGGCGCTGGCCTCAAGCAGGATGTTACGAACATTATGGATGGCCCAGGAATACAACTTGCCGAAGGTCACCTCCAAAAGCATGCGGTTGAAGGGAGGGATCAGATCCACGTCCTTCAGGCAGTCAGACAGGGGCTCTCTGCAGAGGAGACTTGAAAAATTGAGAAGGCCTAATACTTGACCACACTGTGGCTAAAACAGATGCCATCATTATTATTAGTTTTTGCTTTAGCAGTCGCACAAAATCACATGACCTCACTGCATGATGTCCACAATCTACAATATCAATTCACTCCACAGGATTTAGGGAAATTACTTTTTCTTTTTTTTTAACTATAGATCCAAAAGTGTTGAATTACCCGATATTGGTCCCTTCCGGTATGACCCTTTGCCAGCCACAGAGCATTGCATACTGCACAGATGGCAGCAGGAAGCTTTTGGAGGCCAGCTTCAGCATGGTGTCGATTCCCTCGAGTCTCACTTCGGCCCTCTCCAGCTACGATCAAAAATGCAACATCTGTAATGCTTTTTCTTCACATGTTAAGGGTTAATTGTTTTCTACTTTATCACAATGAGCACTTCTGAAGTCAGCGATGATCTGTTGTTTACAATCACCTGTTTGAGAAGACACTTCCTCATCTTCTCTACATCCAGGGGCTCCTCTTTTAGTGCAAACTCCACTATGGTGGCCATAAGGCTGGACTGAGAAAAGACACCCTGAACACTGTGTTTCAGCCATCGATACTTCTGGACATTGGCCACAGTGTTCAGGAGCGGATGCCACTTGTCCTGCTGTAAAGTAAGAAAACAATACAGGAATGTCAAACTGTAAAGTCACAGCTATTGTGTGGTCTGCATTTTGACTAGACTTGCATCGGTGGTAAGTATTACCAAAATATATGCTTGGGCTTAGCCTGTCACCCATGAGAAAAATTGCTAGACCGCCGTTATAGTTGTTCTTATTTTCCATGAGCGCTAATGTATATTTATACTGTCAAACTGGCCAACAGACCACTTAGAAGATGATAGTTTTAAGATCATGAAAGAAAAATGGATTGCATTTAAGAAGCCTCTAGGGAATTTTCTACAGCTATTTAATTTCTCATCTCATGAAATGTTCCAATACTTAAGCCCCATTAAACTACCTTGGATGTCCTGCTAGTGGGTGATTTCCTGTCCACAGGTGTGGGACTGATGTGGACATTAAGTTCCTCTTCATTGGTCCCTTCATTCTCCAGCTTTGGCTCTTCTATATCAGCAGATTCTGACTTCTTAGGCACTAAATACAGAATACAGAATACATTTAAATTGAGAAATAGGTTCTGTGTGAAGAAGAGGTTCCATGTGTGGTAGGTTTGGAAAAACCCACCTCTTTTTTTCCTGCGGTCCCTGATGAGTTTCTGGGCGATCCTCCTCCAGCGCGGCTGAGAGCTCAGCAGCTTCAGTTTGGACACTATAGACAGGTCATTGCTTACTGCCGGACGCAGCTCATTAAACAGGAAGCGCAGACGCTCGATGACAGGGGCACACACCTCCTTGTAAGAGCGACCTTGTTCCTGATGGGTCTAAAATTAAGTGGGACAAAGCAAACACGGCATTACAAGCCCCATTCCTCTTTGTATCACAAATTACCTGCACACAACATTCACCACTGAGGAATTAATACAAGTTCTGGTTCATGTTTTGTTCTTTTATAGTCCACAGGTTAGTAATCATACCTTAATTAAAGAACACTTTGCCTGGTAGACCATGCGGCACACGTCAATCACAGATTTTGGGAGGGACCTCTGTTTCCCTTGGTCCACACCCAAGGCACATTGACTGACAAGTGAAAGAGCAATGTGACCTGCGACAGGAAAATAGTTTACACTAAAGTAATGTACAAATCAATTAAGATGCGAAGAGAAAAAAATCAAAGATTTCAGTGCATTCTTGCTTCACAGATGACAATGACAAGCCTACTTCAATAGCAAAGTGTGCCAAAATTAGCTCTCAATTCCTCATCAAACAGCCTGCCTGAAACCAGTTGCTAGGTTACCAAGGTCTTGGTGTTTGAGCAGGCAGCAGAGCAGCAGGCGGCCGACTTCCTCCACAGGGTGTTCCGGAGGGAAGGTGATGGGTGTAATAAGATGGTACTGCTTACAGCAACGCTCTATTTGGCACAGGAAGTCCTATAATGCGACAACAAAAACAAAAGCATGACTGCATCCTTCAGCTTCACAGCTACACTGTTTGGTCTTGGGTCATTGCTTCCGTGCCTGTACCTTCACAGTGTGGTCCTGAGTGTTGTTGTCAGCAATGGCCTGCAGGAAAGGCTGTGCGTGGTCGCTGAGGGTTATTCTTCGGGAGTAGAGTTTGGCCTTGTCTGGAGTGGTTGTACCCAGGGAGCTGCAGTGGTCTTCATCCTTTTCTTCATTGTAGTTGTAGTGGATCTGACTGGTCTGCAGGCCCCCAGAGAATATGGAGGACTGGAGCCATTCTATGCAAAGAGAGAAAATTTGGTGTTAAAATTTGAGTCTGGGAGAGACACAGCTTGATTTTTCAAACCAAGTTGATTTAAAGTAATGAACCCACTGGCACATTCGATCTCCATGGGGGACAAGGGGGTGCTCTTGGCCAGGTAGGAGGCGTGGAGGCCCAGCAGCAGCCCCAGGTTCCTCTCTGTGTCAATAAGCGGGGAGGAGAGACTGCTGAGGTCTGGAGTGGTGACTGTCTCCTGGTTAGGCTGTAGATGATAAAATATTAAAATATCAACGACTGAAACCAATTATCAGGAATGAAACTGATCTCGAAAACATGTATTGAGATAGTTGGTACCTCCATGTACTGGCCAACACAGAAGGCCTGCATGGACTCCCTGGTGTCCTCAAACTGCAGAGCAGCTTCCAAAGCAACCACTGGGTCCTCTCCAGCAAACTGGGCTGTAAAGGGAGAAAAACAAGAATGCAATGAGGTTTGGCTTTATTTAGTAATCTCTCCTCCAGTTTCTGAAGCTCATGAAGAACTTGGAAATTTAAAAAAGTATTCTGACTAATTATGGCACATCTCATTCTGAAAATATACTTTTTAACCTTACCCAGAATACTGTTTCCTGTTAGTGACTGGGACTGAGCCTGGAAGTCCTTGATGTCATAGACCTTTCCGTCAATGACTGTCCAGAAACCACCATCTTTGTTGTGGTTCTCCAGGTCAGCCTTGCGAATGAGGGAAACCTCCTCATTGTTCTTGGAACTTTGTCCTGTGAAAAAAGATCCTGCAGCAGAAAAAGGGCTAGTTACATTCTAACAGCCTCGAATCTTCACCTCAAGAAATACAAATCTAATCATTTCAAATCAGCAACACTGGAAGACACAGCTGGTGTCATACCCATAATGCCTGGCCAGGCCAGATCCTCATTATCGTCCCTCTCATGTCCTGGAGCCAGGTGGTTGAAACGGTCAAGGTGCTCCAGGAGTCCAGCTAGGAGGGGGATAGAACCAGTCTCCTGCATTAGCCCTGCATCAATGGTGAGGAGGAGGATGATGGACACCACCAACTCAGGCAGCAGCACCCCTATCGAAGAAGAAACAGTAAGATTCCATAGAGTCCATGTGTCCATCTGTAACTTTCTCAAGTTCTTTAAAGGTATGCATGCAATTCATGCAGCAAACAAACAGCACATCGAGAGAGGGATTACCAGTTAGATCTCCTTCAATAACACGAGAGACTTCAGCGAAGTGGCGGCGACCAGTCGAGGCAATGCTTGTTGCAACTGGGAGGATGTCTCCAATGTGAGTACACAGCAGGGCGATGTACTTTTTTAACAGGGAACCGACACCCAGAAGCTCCGGATCTGCAAAAGCAACAGAGAGATCAAATAAGACACATAGCTCATTCCAAACCTGAAAGCCAGGTCTGGACGACGAGACAAACATTTAGCCTGAAATACACGACTTACTGTATCCATTGACATTCTCTGTGCCGTTGACACCCAGGTAGAGCTTGCTAACCAGCAGCCTCTGGAAGCGCAGCAGCAGGTCCAGAGAAGCAGAACGTTCCTTGCTGACATGCTCAGCCTCTAAATAGTTAGAGATACGCCGAGCAACGTCCTTCAGCCTTGCAATTGTCTGGGAGGCGATGTTCCTACAGAAATCAATTGAGTAAATCTGTTAGCATACAGCAAGGTGTCACTCTGTATAGTTGCAAATGTACAGCATGATTTGGGTAAAGGGCAGGTACCTCAACAGCTGCTGTACGAGCTGCACCAGAGGCAGGCTTTGCTTCCCCGCAGACTCGTAGATGCCCGTGTTGATAAGGTCCTTGTCCAGCATGGTGCGACAACGGTGCATGGTGGAAGCATTGGCCTCCTGCTCATCAATCTCCTTCTCTTTCTGAGCCTCCTTCTTGGCTTCAATGTCCTGTCATGAAAACATTAAAAAGGGATTCATGTATCCAGTGAGGTCATTTCAGGAGTTCAGGGATGTGGATGCAGGAGATTTTAACCAATAATGTCTAATATTCTGCATTAGTTGTAGGATTCCAATAGTACAATAAGAGACTCGAAAAATTAGTCACATTTACAGGGTTCAACTAATACTTTTGCCCAATGGCATAGTGCTTGAGGTAAACAAATTATTTAAAAAATGAATGAATGAAGCTGAATACATTATGTGAGAAAAGACACGAGTGAGGACTCATCCATTTAACAGACTGACCTGGATCTCAGCAGTGATGGCAGCATTTAGTGCAGATTCCAACCCTCCATCAGCCATTAAGCTGCTGACCAACAGGTCGATCATGAAACGACGTCCTGGGCTCACACTCATTTCATTTCCAGATGCTGGAAGAAAAAAAAAAATTAAAACCTCAACGTCCAAACCATTTTGACTTCATAGCACAGATAATGGACTATTAAGTGTCCCTAACTGTGTTTAATCAGCATTAGCAGATGTTCGGATGTGCACTCACCAGCATTAGGGAGAAGTGAGGATAACGCCCTCGCTCTTTCCTCTGCAGTGGGCAGCAGCACGGACCAGCCACTCTGGAGAACTGCTTGGGCAGCTGCTTGAACGGTATTGAGCACCCCTGCATTGCTCGCAAGTACTACCACTGTTTGTTTGAGATTGTTAAGCAGCACACTGCCAAGCCCCAGTCCCAGCTCCTCTGGATCCACCTGGTTACTGATGGCTGCATGGAGCTGAGGAGGGAGGTTTTACATATATTATGATCTGAAGTCCAATAAATCAACTGCTGGAACGTTAGAAATGATTAGGAAAAAATTGTGTAGGGTAAACTAGACATCAGAGAAGGTTTGGAGACTCAAAAAATCTAAAGCTCTCACAAATAAATGACACATCTGTAATGGAAGTGTTGGCAGACTATCGCCTACCTGGAGCCTGAGTAGGTTGAGTGTGGCAACCACCATGCACTCCTTCTCCTGTGGGGGAGGCCAGTCTGAGCTGCCGTCCATCCCCTCGCTGACCTGTCGCAGAAGCAGATCCAGCTGCTCAAAGGTCATGGGGCAAACGTCCACCACAAAGGGTACACGCTGCCCAACGGACCACTCTGAGCATGAGGACCAGGCGAAGCTCTGAAAAAACAAACAAACACCAAGTGTTATATGTTTTGGGTCCGTGACATATACTATTAGCATATAACAAAGATCAATGACAGTTATGCATTACCTGTCCTGGGCCACAGGAGATTCCCACTATGTGCTTGGAGTTAAGCCCTGGGAGTGCCTTAGGCTGCTTCTTATTAGAAAAGAGTGTATCAAAGTGTTGTAGCTTATCATTGCTGCCCCAACTGTGCACCTCTCCGTCGTCCGTGAGGGCTAGGCAGTGTGTAGATCCCACAGCAACATCCACAACTTTCTTTCCTGATCGTAAACATTACAGGCAAACATCAGTCTTTGTATACGAAAAGCTGCTGAAGACAATATAGATATAGAAGTCACCTCAACTCACCCTGTAGACTGTCGAGCAACTTGGGGTAGCGAACATGCTCATCGGTGCCATGACCAAGGCGCTGGTTGTCTCCCTTTCCCCAGGTGTACACTTGGCCATCTTTCGTGAGGGCTACTGAAAACTGGCTGCCGCAGCACACCTTCACTATGTCCAGGTCCTGCAGTTTTTCCACAAGTTTGGGTGTCTTGCAGCCATCGCTGCCTCCCCGGCCCAGTTTACCATAGTCTCCGTCCCCCCAGGACCACACCTGACCTGTGGAAACACAGACAGAGAGATGGTGAATAAAAATACTTCAGTTCGGAGGCTAATGGATTCTATGGTCAGAAGTCCAGCCAAATTGACTCTTGTTCTTACCATTCTCTGTCACAGCAAGTGTTTGTGCATCACCACTTCCACATGCCACATCCACCACCTTTAGTCCCTTCAGCACTGTCACCAGCATGGGTGTGGTCTGGTCCTCACTGGAACCTAGAAACCCAGCAAGATGACAACTCTTTTTCAATTATAAAACTGACAAAAGGGATGCTATTATTTAAGTTTAGGCTGCATCCAGCAGTTTAAAGCTTACCGTGGCCCAGTCGACCGTAGTTCCCTCTGCCCCATGTATAGAGTTCGCCATCAGCAGTAATCGCAGCGCTGTATGTGCTCCCACAAGCAATGTGTACCACATGCTTTCCTGTCTGTTTCCCATTGAAGGCTGCAATCATTGTAGGCTCTTCTAGATACCTGAAATAAAGTACACATGTAGCAGACTGATGCTTCTGTGACAGATACAAGAAGCTTTTTAATTATTGTGGGAAGTAATAATTTATCTCTCAAGCATTGTTTCAGGCTTGTTTTTGAAGGAACTGTTAGTGTTGGATGTTTTCATTTTTGACTAAAACCCAGTCGGTGGCAGCTGTGAAAGCTGTCTTTTATGTAATAGCATAAAACTTCAATACAATGTCCTAGATTTGGGATATAATGTAATTTATAACTATGTTTGATCAATTACTTAATTTTTCTACAGCTTCTTTAAAAATAGAATTTAGTGCCCCAAATCTACAGCTTTATTATTATGTCTGTGGATGCCACAAATACAAAAGTCCTTTCAATCTAGAAGTACCAGAATTTAAATATAGCTTCATATTTTATATTAGATGACAAAGTGGAAATGCAAAAGGTCCTTATGGAAATCAAAGATCAGCTTTTCTCTAGTTGCTTACGTGGTGTCTCCATGTCCAAGGCGGCCTCCATCCCCACAGCCCCACGAGAACACCTCCCCATTGGATGATAGGGCCAAGTAGTGCTGCCCATCAGGATGAGCTGCTAGCTTCACTATCTTTCTGGAGCTCAGACCATGGATTAGCATAGGAGCCTGCAACAAAATAACTGGGTGACTCAATCTGCAGCAAACACAGAGATACTTTATTAGAGAGGGTGCATTAATAAACACATGTGCAACAGAACTGACCAGGGTTGTGCTCTTGTAGTTTTGGGTGTAAACAGCACCACTGCTGGACAGGATGAGAAAGCCCTTTTCTGAACAGACAATTTGTGTGACTCCAAGGCTTGACAGGGCTTTACAGTGAATGGGCCCATTAACATTGGCATAAAGCTTCCAGCCCAACAGGCCCCACGCAATCACCTCCTGCAAGGTTCCCTGGAATAAAATGAAAGCAGGAGACATGGCATGACATGGCGACTGTCTGCAACTGTGGCTGTAAAGGTTGACATGAATTTTATACATGGTATTTTCTGGAACAAAGTGCACAGCCAAGATATAGCAAAAACATGAAAAGAGAGGCACACAGCTCAAGCAATAACTGAAGGAAGGAGTAGAGTCACTGACCTGAAAAATAAGATAATTGATCATTCAAGCATTGGCAGTAGATAAAAAGAGTTGTCACCTTGTGTGACGTGGGGGAGTTGCAGTGCGGAGGGCTGCAGGGAGAAGCCAAGCGGTCCAGATGAGCCATGATCACCACGGCTGTTTGCCGAAGGTCAATAGCCAGGTCATTATCCTGAGGCAAGGTCAGGTAGCGCAGGAAACTCTCATTTGGACTCAGGGGGGCTGTGAGGATCTGGAAATCACAGCAGTACTTATTAGCTTGATTGTCAACCAGGAAAAGGCGCAAGGCAGTTGTTCCCAAGCAACACACGAGACAACAGACCAACATTAGATGACTTTTTGTTAGAGACGTTTCTTGTTCTCTCATTGTTGTATCACTGAGAGATGTTCACCTCAGCTTCCTCTTCAGGAATGGGCTCCTCCTTGCTGCTATGTATGCTCTGAAAGCGCTGCAGGAGGGGCAGCAGAGGGGCGCTGGTTCCCTGGGTGGAACGCTCGTTGTCCATCTCTCTGGTGCCACTTTCCCACAGGCGCAGCAGCAGCAGAACGGCAGACAGCAGCTGACTGGAAAGACGCATCGACACAAAGACAAAGTGAGTAGCGAGGCAGCATTGCATTTCAACTGCAGGAGGATAGCAGCATGGGCTAATCAACAGATATTAAGGATATCCAGGTAACCTGAGAGTGCCCCTCTGTACAGCCAGCTCCAGGAGGATGGCCAGGGCCAGGTGCTGGTCCTGGAGAGGAATGTTGCCTTTGGTGCTGGCACTTCCATGTACGTCACTGATCCCAAAGAAGACGAGACGTGAGAATCACAAAAGATTCTCCGACAAACCATACAATGTACAGAATTAGCGACTGATAATTAAATAACGAACCTGAGGAACTTGGTGGCCCTCTCAACAACTTCCAGCCACACTGACGATACAGTTCCCTCATCAAACAGCGTAGCCTCTGGTAGGGCACGCAGGGCATCCAGAGACTCCTGGAGGAGCTCACTGCAAAGATCTGCATCATCTCCTGTAAAACACACACCTCTTTTGCTTCATATATGGCTACACAACACACTATCCAGAGGGTACCCAAAAATATAAATTGTACAATCTACCAAGCCCAGCATAAAGGCAAAAGGAGGATTTACAGTATTTCAGTTTACAATATATTCTCCTGTTTTCCTAAATCTGGAACTAAAATGCAATTAATGCACATAAGCATAAGGTTCTATTCTGCAAAAGTGAAATTATTATAAATATATTAAATATATTTATAAATCACATTGATTTGGAGATGCTTGACAAACATTGCCTCACCCTTGCATGAATTTGACAATAACCTTCAAGTAACTAGTAACCAATCAGATTAAATGGTCCTCATCCTGGACCTTAAAGGACCTGCAAAATCAAAAAAGCTATACAATATCTACATAATATGTGTTCATTCAGCAGGTTACAGCTGAAAGAGCACACTTCTGTTGTTCTAACGGTGTATTCCAGGAATACAGCTAGACTGAATATGAAAAGGCTTAAGTGTGTGTGTGTGTGTGTGTGTGTGTGTGTGTGTGTGTGTGTGTGTGTGTGTGTTTGTTTGTGTGTGTGTGTGTGTG
>JBBPCS010000375.1:1819654-1867123 GCA_037974645.1 Hollardia meadi
TGTGTGTGTGTGTGTGTGTGTGTGTGTGTGTGTGTGTGTGTGTGTGTGTGTGTGTGTGTGTGTGTGCGTGCGTATGTGTTGCTCATGTTACAGGAAGGTTACAGAGAAGAGGCCGACTCTTTGTTCCCACCCAGTCCCTGTGGACAGGCAGCTCTCAAGCTCACATCAGTACACGTAACAAAAACAGCATCGCTACCTGCCAAGCTAACAATGAGGGACTTTTAAATTAACACTGAGAGATGAGATGAGATACAGTTTTTTTTTAAAAATGTATATTACTTGTACAGTCAAATTCTAATACAATTGACTGAGGTGGTGTTTTTAAGGTCATATTCTGTGGTTGTGTTTTCCTGGACTGTATTATATTAAAATATGTTTGTCGACACAATTTTAATGCATGAATGGTACTAGATTATTAAACCACAGTTCAATAAAGTCCAGCTACAGCCTAAAATAACAATATATTCAACTTCTCTGTGACAGGAACAATCCAAGAGCAAGTTCTATCTGCCTTTAATGGGGACTTCACAGCTACATGTAACCAAATAGCCCCTTTTCTTGTTAGACACATACCTATAGCAATACAGCGAATGTAAAATTCTGGGCCGATACCAATACCAATGTTTAGAATAACAATTTGACCAAGAGCCAATGCCAAAACCTTTTTTGTTGTTGTTTATTTTGTTTTTGTTGTAATTTATTAGCCTTTTTGTGTCCAGGACACAAGTAATTCATCCCTTTATTACACTATTTTTAGTTCATACACATTTATGAAACAAACTTTAGTATAACCTCCTTCACGAAAAAGATTTGTTTTTAAAGTAACAGCTCAAAAAGCCTTTTCATCCTGCTATACAACTACCTACTCTATGAGAAGAATTTTTCAGTACACAGCCTTACAAACTGATGGCAGGGATTATTACTTACTTACTGTATATAATTAATTAATTGCCAACAGGCCCGCTGCAGCAATCAAAGCAAGTATCAGCCAATACTAATTTTCAAGCAATAAACCGGTGCTCCCCCATTCTTATCCAACAACAGCGGGATTGTTACCAACAACTCATAAACCCAAACAATCCTTCATCTAGCCAACACAACAAGCTAAGGCTAAAAACATAGCATTGAGAAATAAGTTGGGTTGTTGACTATGAGTGTAATAGGGTGCAACACATTCATTAACAGCTGTTGAGCAATGCTTCATCACCATGACAGCAGCTGTCATCACCAACACTAGGGCACAAAACGTCTTCACTGCCAGCATCCAGGGGCATTCTTACCTGACCTCCAGGCTCGTCGCAGGAAAGCAAAGGCAAAAGAGAGAGCTGCTCTGGAGCCAACTCTGGCCAAACCTTCAACGCCTTTACTGGCCGGACGAGGGCTGAAAAAGAAAGCAAAATACACAGGGATTAGGGCTGCACAATATGGTAAAAAAAACCAAAACAAAACCATGTTGAGATTATTTTGACAGATATTGTAATTGTGGTATGATTCACAATTAGTGGGAATGATCATTTTTGCATCACAATCATGATAAGGTGACATTTTGTTGGGTCTGTACTGAACAAATACGTGTTCTTACATCTGGAGAACAAGATTTATAGGCCAGGGCATCTCTGCAGCACTACAGTACTTCATCATATACTGTCACACAATTTACCTTAAAGCATTTGTACATATGAGTACAGTACATGCCAGGAAGAAACCGTACTGTATTTTGTACACTTTAACTGTACTGGCTCATTCTATAGTTCATATTCATTATTGGTACCTCTTATTGTCAGCAGCAGGCAGTGGTGGGCTGGGGGGCGTCTTCCAGCGAATCTTGTACTTCTCCTCCATCATGCTGTGGCTGAGAGAGATGAGGTAGCGCTCCAGGATGACCAGGCGCTGGCGCAGACGCTGGGCAGACAGGGTGCTTTTGGCCATCTGGGCCGAGAGCTTCTGCTGGTCGTCAACCAGGACCACCAAACAGTCCTTCAGCTCAGTCTCATCTACGGGCACGAAGAAAAGGGCAACAAAGACATAATAAACCTAAGCATAATGGAACTCATTCGTCATCTACAATTACTTCTCACAGAAAAAAATCTTTATCATTTAATACTATTTTGAGTACAAAAAGAGCAAACCAGAAGGATTTATGTCTTACAAAAAGCCTTTCAAAGTGGGAAAAGACAAAGAAATGGCACTTTGTATAACCGATCTAAAACAATGTCCACTATGCTTTTAAATTATATTTTACTACCCATGAAAACTCCCATTTTGATTTTGTCAGGCAATGAAACAGATTTAACTATAACACAATGATACAGGACAAACAAAAATGTCCAACAGGAAACAGCCTTTTAATAATTCAAGCTGCAATCTGGTTTTAAGATTTTAACATTTAACTCTAAGAATAGAGGCCGATTTTAAAGCCCCTCAAGGGTTAAATAAAAGGGTTAAATAATTTACTTGAGTCAATTTACAATGTATTATGGGTGTTCTGTACTTTTCTGTTTGCCAATAAATATAAACCACAGTTTAGATAAATGTGATTTTTTTTTTTAAAATCTGCAATAAGTTGATGAAACACCATTTTACCATTACATCTTCATTGCACTAACAACATGGTGTTTCAAGAAAGGGTCCTATGACACTTATTGCTTGTAGTCTTGACTGTTTCATATTAAATAAAGGAATATCCACCACAGCCAATTTTTTCCACATTGGTCTTCATCACAAGCAGTCCCTTGTTCTGATCTGGTTCAAGTGAAAATGCTTGTGTCTACACAGCGCTGCAGGGTAGACAAGATGGGCCAAAATAGCAGGTCTGAAATCCACTTAAGCTTTATGTAAGCCAGACTGGCCTGAGGTTGTATGAAGCACACTGCAGTCAGCTGTGCTCAGCTGTCAGGAATCAAATGTATCCCAGCCAGACAAAGTCTCTAACTATTTATTATACATTACCCATTGCTAAAAGGTAACTTGTGCTAGAGAGCTACCAAATTCATTTGGGTTCAAACACTCCTTATAAAAAAGAGGTAAAACTGCTAAGAATCAGAGCAAATCTGTCATACGGTCGCTGTACCAGCCTGCTTTCAAAACAGTAGATTGTGTCTGGGGTCCAACTGCTGAGATCAACATGTTCCAGATATCTGACCACTCAATGGAAAAGCAGGAAGTGTGCTGTTTGAACTTTAAGCATCAGTGACAGAGCACTGGTCCATACAGTGATCCAGTTACACTCAGTGTACAATCAGGCCAGTGTGATTTCCTGAGTCGCTCAATAAAAAAAAAGAGAAGCAGCCAAGTAGCAACCAGCAAAGCCTGCATTCACTGGATCCTCCCCCATCCCCCCACTCAATGCTTATCTCCCACCACCACAACACCGTCCCACCCAGTCCCATCAGTAAACGCAGCTAGGGGAGAGAGACGCTACTCCAATCTGGGCCACATTGTAAGTCCTACCAATAATACACTCCGAGTGGTAAAAATAACCACTCAGACGCTTCAGAAGGCGAGTTGTCATTTCAGAGTTTCCACATCTCACGTTCCAGCGAAACATGCACACATCAGCGTGTCCTGACAGACGTGAAACTGATAAACAGAGGGGTTGACCATGTGTCGAAATGGTCAGTATCGTTGCATCTAGGCGACATTTAGGTGTTGTGAAACCCTCTGCTGCCAGCATGGTATTAATTACCCTACTTGGAAACAGAAAGGTGTAAAATAACACGAGCCACAAAAGGAGAACAGGGTAGAGTCGTAGTAGTGGGACATATTTTGTAGCCCGACACATCTTAGCCTTGCTCAGGTAGCCCTCTCACCTGGCTGCCGCCCCCAGTCCCAGGTCTCAATAATGGAGTGATGTACAGATGTCGACGTCTCCTCCTCCTCCTTCTTCTCTTTGTCATTGGGTTCATCCTTTTTCTGTGTTCCAAAGCAGTCGGTGCAATCCTCTGAAATGACAATGAAATTCTGACTTTCTTTTCCATCTGAAAGATTAAAACTCTAACCCTGTCCCTGGCTCATGTGTCGTCCTGAGACAGTGAATAAAACTGTACCATGCCATCACACACAGATGGCAGCAATGTAAAAAAAACATAAAAGGTAAATGCATGCCGTACCTGGGTGAGCTGATTCTTCTCCGTTAAATGTTATCTCCTCATCTTTTACCATTTCATTCCACATCTCACTCAGTCCCTCTGGAGAGAATGCCCGCTGCCAAAGGAAATAAGACACAGAAAATCATTTAAAAAATCATGTAAATTCACATCTTTGCATGTTTGCTTTATACGTTTTGCATAAGTATGTCACACTGAAGAGTTCCTGTATCTGTGTCACATGGGTTTCACCACTGCCCCATACCTTTAGGAGACTAGCGGCAGGTCCTGAGTCATTTAATGGGAGGAGTGAACATGAGCAATGACCGATTATGACCGATTCTTTGGCCCCATAATCACAAAAGTAAATCTTGGACTGATTTTTTCAAAAGCCACATATCTTCCAAACATTCTGACACTAAAGTGAAATTCTTCAAAAAGATAAATCAGGAGAAAATTTATTTTGTTCGAGACCTGTCTCTGCCTCAGCAACAAAGTCTCCCGAGATTTGGAATGAGCATATTAAGCTACCAGATAAAAATGAGCCCCAAAATAGCTTGTAATGGGTAATTTTTTTGTTATACAGAATCTTTGATGTTACATTATCACCTTAAAGTGTTTTCGTCACAGTAGCGAATTTCTAAATATCCATTTCTATGTGTCATCTGTGTCATCACCTAAGTGGTACACCATTCATGCTTTGCTTTGCCAAGAAAACATCTTGCTTTCCAAGATCTAACGTCTTAAATGTCAAAAACATGTTAGCTTACAGACCAAACACAGCACACTAAAGCTGCCTTTACCACTCGCGAGAGCATTAACGATGGGAAAACACGACACCCTTTCCCTAATTTTACTTCTCATTTGGTAGTACAAACTGGTATTCAAGTTCAGGGTGAGTCCCAAACGGCTGGAATTTGTGGAGGTGAGAGCAGAAGTTTCAATGCACAGTCTGTTTTGTAGTGGATTCAGAGTGCTGTATCCAGAACTTCCCTAAAGCTATAATATTGATAAATGGCCTCATAATTACAACCAACATGAGTCTGTTTTCACAACATAGATCCTTTTTTGTAAATCACTTTTTCAGCAGAACTTACGAGAATATTATGGGCTACGGGAAACCTCACATTACAGGACAACAATAATCATCTATGCAAGGGGCTTGATACAGCTTGCAGACCAGTGGCAGCAGATATGACTTGAGTGATCAGGTGTGTCAGGTTATTACAACAAATGTAGCTGCTATTGTTCAAATCTCTGTTTGATGCTGACCATGTTAAAGCAGCAGCATTTTGGAGGTTTATGCTAACGAGTGTGATATGCATTCTGGCATCATAGAAAAAATGTTTCGGAAAAAAGGAATAAGATATTTACTAGACATCGGGTTTTACATTCAGGTTTTGTCCCCAACATGATGCGACACACTCCGACTGACAACAACTTAGAAATTATGCAGTTTCTACAAGAAGGTAAGCAATACAGTTGTTTTGGATAGCAAAAAACACCCAGGAGTGTTGCAGCAGATGCATATGAAAGTATTTAATAATCCGATATAGTAACATTTTCCAAGCTAATAGAGGAAAATATAAGGTCTCAACTAAAGCCAAGATGAAAGCTATTGTCCAACATTGCAGATTTCCGCTTCTCCCATGTCACATGTGGCTGAGTCCACAAAATAGCATGCTGTCCTATTAATCTGGGAAAAAACAAACAGTAATTTTCGTATGATTCACTCCTTACATACCTGTAAGTCTATCTTCAGCCATTTGTCATGAAATCTCAGCTGAGCATCAAGGGTAAAAGATGGAGAAGGCATCTTCCCCTCTCCTCTCCTGGCTGCAAACGCAGCCAACCTGCAAGGTAGAGAGATGAAAGACTGTGTTGTGAGATAAAACTACTGAAAAAGTCAAGATTAAATGATAAGAAGCTAATAATATCTGACGTTATAACATGCCTAAAGCCTTTTGCCCAACATTAGCATGCTCCTTTCCAGGCCTGTTCGCTTTTAATTGAACAAAAACGCATATTAACCACTATTTGTTTTATGATTAAGACACTAACATTAACTTAACACAACTTACAACGTCTGGGAAAAATCGACATAAATATAATCATCCAAATGTAAACAAAAGGGACAGTTTTCAAAACTTAGGGCTGAATCACTCATTTCAATGACAGGGCTTATAATACACAAACTAACATTAGACAGCAACTAGGTCACATCTGAATATTGCTGCTTTTATCGTGAATGTTTCAAGTAAGGTTACACAAAAATGCTTTATCCTTAGCTGGTTCAACCTTTCCTATAAGCATTATTTTTTACCTTATTCTAGAAATGTATCCATCATTTTTACGTTGCATTATCTTCATTAAAATACTTAACGCTCGAGTTTAATACCGAAGATGTATCCATGACTATAACGTTATATGAGACTTTAGGGGGAAAACGAGAATATCGTAGCATTAAATGTTACCAAGGGCACAGTCTCTGTTAACCTTGATAAAGTGGTTGTAACCTGGTTGATGAATATGATAACAGACACTAGACCAGCAGTTAATAACACGCACTGACACAGCATCAGCACACTCATAACGCAACACCTAATGCTTGGTAACGCTCACATTAGCTTGGCCGCTAAGGCTAACTTCTTAGCTTGCTGGACAGCTAATACTACCACAACGTTAGCTAGCTAACGCTAAACTAGCTCGCATCATCCAAACAGCGATGAACAAGCTTCTGTGTCATCATGACACTGAACCGAATGAGATGCAACATCCCAGCGAGTTCAGCAACACAAGGGGTAACATGTCAATTTTGGCAATAAATTTCAAAATTACCTGCGGTCTCTTCTCTCAAGCTATTCTCGTCCCCTCAGCTGCTTTGCTGCATTAACAAGACGTTCATAATGGACTTGATTGACAGGTCGCAGACTGGGGCACGAGGCATGGAAACAAATTACGTAGTCGTAACTGGGAGATTCAATGCGATTGATCTACACTACAACAGCCCGCTGAGGTGGGGTTTCTAACGCGACCTGGCCTGTTGGCTGAATTAGTTGGATTCTACTCCGCCCGCTCGTACCGGCCGGAGTATTAAAATGTGCGCTCCCTTTACATTGGAGGCGGGACATAGGAGGGGTGGGGTTAGTCCAGAACATTGCCTGTATATAAAAGAGGTCCAGAACGAAAGCAAACTGTCCGGTAGGTAGCGGTGTGTAGCAAGGAAGGGGTGGGTGTAGCTATAGTCTTATATATCTTTTATACAGTTTTAAATATTTATTCAATTATATGCTTTGTTTATTTACTAATATTTGTATCATTGGAAGTTCAAAACTATAATCATGCTTAAATCTAACTGAATAAAATTTGTCTGCATAATTTTGCTATTTGTTTTTTTATCAGTCTGTCGCTTTTTTATATATTTGAATTTGACCAATATCAACCGGTCTACAATTTTAAGACAGTCATCAGAAATGTGAATTTCTTGTGATTAATATAGTATTTCCCATTTTGAGTATCTATACAAAGACCATAAAGAGCAACCAGTGTAGGACCACCTTCCTTAGTGTGCTGGATGTGTATTTTTAATGTAATATTATGTTTTCCACAACAGACTAAAGAGGTATTCCAGAAGAGGCACTAGCAAATTCGACCTTTTACTCAAAATTCAACTCATAAAATTTCAGTATTCCATCATGAAGGGATTACTGAACAGGACAGGGGCCCATGTAGTCAGGGGGCCAGTATTCCAGGCCATCTGTGTGTGAAGATTTCTCCTTACAGACTGAGAGAGTAACATATCTTTCTGACAAACTGAATGAATGGCAGGATCAGTTAATTTAAGGGCAAGGAAGAAGCTATTATGACAGATTCAGAAACAGTGTTTATCCCCTTGGGTTTTATGCGGGAAGTTAAGGTCTAGTTCAGTTTTGGTACAGTCATGACACTATGCAAAGGCATATGCATAGTGAGACATTTGATAGGTTAATGCTTATTTTTGCACAAGAGGATATACGTATTTGGGTCCTGATGTAGGACTACTCTTCAAAATAAAGAATGTGATTTACAGAGCAGGCTTTTCTTACTTCTGTGCGTAGATCCCTCTAAGTTCCAATTTGTAGCTGCTTCCAAAAACTGACCATTGCACACCAGCACACAATATCTACAGCAGATGCTGCTTAGACATGGTCCTTTTAAAAACGAGGATAAAATGTCAATTCATTGATAATCTAGGGCTTTTTTTTCTTTCTGTGATATTTCAGAGAAAAAAAACCCAAACAGAATAGCAATAGCTGAGGCTTGTCATAAGCCGTTGGGGAGAAAAGTATGTAATTAAGTTGTAAGTAAGTGACCTACCATACTGGGATGGTGCATCCGGGTGCTCCAGAAACCGCACATGCGCACTGTGTCACTTCCTTATTCAAATCACGAAGAAGTACTGTAGAGCTTCAGTCATTATTCTAGTTAAGCTAAACATAACAAAAACAGCCAGAGTAATGGAGCCAAGTGGCGTTTCGTTGCCCGTAGCTGGAATAGTGATAGCTGTAGTGTCAAGTTTCATCAATGGGTCGACATTTGTGCTTCAAAAAAAGGGGATCTTGCGCTCCCGCGACAGAGGTAGACAGAAACAGTGGATAAGTAGACGGACGCGGGAAGCCAAATTAATTGCATTATTTAGTTGGATCGTAGGCCACAGACTTAACATTTTACTATGTTTTCCATAGGAGGATCGTACCTCACGGATGTGGTGTGGTGGACAGGCACATTGTTCAGTGAGTACAGCGCCATCTATCGGCCCGGGATGTGCCGTTCAATTAACGTTAAAAAAAAAGAAGAAAAAATCACATTCTGTCGCTCATTGTTCCATGAATGTATAATGCTTTGTTATACATCTGATTTATGAATCTCGTCAGTGGTTGTTGGTCAAATTGGGAATTTCCTGGCGTACAATGTGGCCCCTGCTGTGATAGTGACACCGCTAGGAGCCCTGGGAGTGTTATTTGGGTAAGTCCCAGACCATTGACTTTATTTATGTCAATGTCCCAGACAGCATTTTTTTTTTCTGAAGCATTTAGTTTACCATACAGTATTAACCATAAAGTATCTATACTGAGTCAATTACAGACTCTGTAGGCTTGTTGTTAAAACAATTCCTCCTGTTCTGTTTTTTATTTTTTTATTTTTTTTGCTATACTCTGAGAATTGTTTTTTAGAGACTTGTCCATATATCTGAGTCCCAACAGACTGATGACCTGATCAGACAGGTGTGTGTAATTCAGGCACTGTAAAGTTGTGTTTGATTATTTATCTTTTTGCTATCATGTTAAATATGAAAATTAATACACTTTCAATCTGTATAAATCATGTTTGTCCCATGGCATTAAGCCATCATGAATTGCTTTAATTTTTGCGTCATTGTGTCACTCTATGATCTTACATCTACCAAGCACAAGAGTGCAGAGTCCAGACTAATACACTTTAAAGACTCTATGGATTGACTTGAGTATCTTGTAACACTGTATGCTGTTTGTGTGCAATGCAGGGCTCTGCTGGCTTCTTGGATCTTGAAGGAGCATTTGAATATCCTGGGAAAGCTTGGCTGTGTATTGTGTTGCTGTGGCTCTCTTGTGCTTATCATTCATGCCCCCGAAGCAGAGGCCGTAACATCGACAGCAGAGTTAGAGGAGAGGCTATCGGACCCAGGTTAAAAGCCCATTTTGCTTGTGTTTTTGCCTTTAAAGGAACAGTTCACCCGAAAAGCAATATTCAGTCATTATCTATTCACCTCCATGCCTATATGGAAAGTTGAGTGAAGTGTCTTAGGCCACAAAACATATCTGGAGCTTAACAGCAAAATAGCGTTGCAGCATTTTCCTAAACAACTGAAGAAGATGGCGACTTTAAAATGTAAAAATATAAAAACAACCCCCCCCCCCAAAAAAAATCATTAAATGGCTCCATACAGCTCACCCGCCGTAATCCAAGTCTCTGGAAGCTCCATGATTTGATATTGATTTGATTTATTTATACCCCTTTTAAAGCCGATATCTTCACTTTAGCTGCTAGCTAAAAGTGTTAGCATGCCCCTCCAGTGGCGCCCCCAGAAATTTTTCTTAGGGGTGGCCAGGCGGGGTCACTGAAATTCTTGGGGTGGCACACCAAAACCAAAAGCCTGTAACTGACTTTCAGGAATGATATTATGCTGTTGTAGTATATAGACTAGTTGAAAACCATGTTAGAGTTAAGGAGTCACATACTGATGTACTGTGCTTTCTTATTTTACAGGTAATATTACTAATTATGTGATGTGCATAGACTGGTACAGGTAACATTTCTGTATCTGTATATACATGTGTAATTCCATTGACATAAATAATTATATGTTTTAAAGGTCCCCGGCCTCTTCAATTGTTTAGGAGAATGCAGAATTCTGTTTTCATGTGAAGCTCCAGAAATGTTTTGTGGACAAAGAAACCTCATGATGACTGATTTTCATTTTTGGGTGAACTGTTCCTTTAATTTACTTTACTTTAATTGATAAATGTGCCCTCCAGAATTATTAATGAAATACACCATAGAATTGCAAGCATGCGAGTTAAAGGTCAAAAATATGTAATATAATGGCATTATTACTAAGTGACATTATCATTTCTAATCCTGCAGTGTTTGTACTTTACGCCGTCTTGGTGGTCCTGGTACTGGTCGTACTAATTGTGTGGATTGCTCCAGCTCATGGCACATCAAACATCATGGTGTACGTTGCCATATGTTCCCTCTTGGGAAGCTTCACCGTTCCGAGCAGCAAAGGACTTGGCCTGGTTGCACAAGACGTCTTTGGAGAAGGGCCCTCGAGCAGCAGAGCTCTGGCTCTCTTCCTGGGCTTACTGGGGGCGCTGGCCGTCAGCATACTGACACAGTTCTTCTTCATCAACAAGGCCTTGGAGTGTTTCAGCTCCAACGCGTTTGAAGCCATATACTATGTGACATTCACATCCAGTGTCATTGTTGCTTCTGCCCTGCTTTTCAAGGAGTGGACCGCTCTGACTTTAACTGACAGCCTCGCCATGCTTTGTGGTCTGGCAACCGTGTGTGTCGGGGTCATTTTACTCCGCATTTCTCATGAGGCTTTGATTACTTGGAAGAAGAAGACAGACTGATTGAGATGCCTTTATGACTTTTGTGCTATACTGAATTCCTTATAACACAGATTTTCAACTTGATCTGTCCTGTACAAACAGTTTAAATGACCAAAGTGTACTTATAAATACTTGAACTTAACATATTACTTGAATCTCTTTAGTTTTTTAATGTGGCAGCTCTTAGTTAATGTGTAATAATAATCATTCCTTTAATTTTATTAATACTCACTAATGCAGCTCTCATCATCAAGAGATAGCTTTAAACAGCACACATATACACAGTATACCCTGGGGGACAGTTAATTTGTTAACTTCACATTTTTTACTAATTTCATATAGTTACAGAGGCCTGTAAACCACTGCTAGCTGGTTAAATAGGAACGAGATATTTCTGCTTGCTTTCATGTTGAGTGTTGCCTTCAAGGCTTCAATGGGCCCCTTGAATGTTCTCCCAATGCTAGACTGTATAAGTGTAGAATCACCTACGCTTTGACTTATTCAGTGTGCCTCTGAATTATTCAGTGTAAATTCAGAAGCAGTCTCTTTAGTGCGGGAGTTGTATTGAAGAGTATCAACAATGACTGAATGTTTTGTATAACAGAGAGATTTGTAAAGCTGATAAACCAAATACAAACCTTTGTTCTGTGTTTTGTCATGATGTGTTCAGGCTACAGGTTATACATGTGTAATTTAATATGGAATACTGATTATTTATTTAAAATGAAAAATGTTTCCACTAATTTATGACTATTTGTCAGATTTGTGTTGGCTTTGGCAAACATTTGTTGTACTGAAAGACTCCTTTCTTTGACGGAGGTTTGGTCATCTTCCTTTATTTATTAATGAATAGATCAAACTAGTTAAATATCAACATCATCACCTGCAAAATATTTTGGTATTGCCTATCCATTATTGTTTAGAGAATGTTAATACACACTCTGTTTTTTTTAAGAAAAAGACAGAAACTAACCCAATATATTGTTCCTAATAATTCAGGTTAGGTAACGATTAGATTAGAAAACAGATTTACAATTAAAGATCCCTCCACACATATTAAGACATACATAAAAATTCTCTAATGTGTGTCTGACATGGTTTTTTGCTGAGAAATGTATAATTACGACATTAAGATAATTAAAATGGCACCCTCTCCTTCTCCTCATTAAAAATTCCAGAATATATGAATAAGCAAATATGTTCCGTTTCACAAGTTGAACTGCTGGACACGAGATGTCTCCAGTAAAGTCCATTCTCATTGTTTGTACTCTGGAGGTTTCAAGTTTCCACGCCACACTTGTGTATGCTGAATATTGGACCAGGATTGGCTTCCAAACTATTTGTGATGTCACAAATCATGCTCGTAGGCCCCGCCTCTTAAAATCTGATTTTCAATAAGTACAGAGAAAATTTACAATTTGAACAATGAATGTGAAAACAGCCTTATAGTGTTCTACACGGCGAAGCTCAAACATTCAACTGGAGGAACAAGAGGAATAAACATTTTCTGGTGGAGGGGGACTTTAATTATTCATTCAATTAATTTAGTAAAAAGTACGGCTCATACTGTCAATAAGCTAATAAAGTTTAATTCCCTACACATTTTGGTAATGTGCATGATTTTTTAATAAACAATAGTTTTTATAATTCAAAATGTTTATGTTTACTTTATATTCAGCCCGAGTGTATTTATCATACACTCATATGTTATCTCTGCGACGCTGGACTTCAGCCTGAGGAGGGCACACGGTTCAGTGGTCACATCTCCGGAAGAAGAGCCTCGCAGTGCGGCAGTCGTCAGACGGTATAGGTGCTGGCTGTGGCTGAACGTGGAGAGAGCAGTATGAGCTGGTTAGCCGCAGAGCCAGGAAGCAGGCTAGCTACTAGCTAACCTCCAGCTGCTACCTCCATCCTCTTGTCGGGGGAAACCAGCCACCTTTGCTCAGGTATGTAACTCTCATTATGGCTTCTTAAACCTAGCAAGCTAACTGCTACTCTGGATACCAACTTAATTCGTGGTCAGCGCTGACCGATTTCGCTAGCCAACCAGTTAGCCGTCGCGCTAATTTAAGCTAACGTGGCTAACACGGTATCTACTCCCAATCAAATGCTGTTAAAACAATCCAGATGTCACTCGGTGGCAGAACCATAGTGTTGTTGCGTCTGAGAATAGTGTAGTGTAGTGACGTGCTAGTCGGGTAAATATAAACCAGACTGATATGGGCGACCTTGCGCTTACTGGTTTACGAGCTACACCCAGCATGCCCAGGTAAAGTGGCGTGACACTTCCTGAATTGCTCTGTCCTGAAATGAGGATGTTGACATAGCAGCGAAATCACACGAAGCGCCTTATGTACAACGCCGACACAACCGGTTGGCTGTTCAAGAGTTACTACTGTTTATACTACTGTTTGTATGAGAGCGGCTGAAACTAGTGAAACTACATTGTCCTAAATGTGTTGTTACTCTGATGGATACTTTACCCACATCAAATCATGTTTCACCAGTGCAATGCAATATCACCTGTGGAGACGGTAGGTCATTGGTGTTAAAAAATAATGTACGAGTTCTTGACTTTTTCTCCCAGTAGCTGATAACATTATTTGTTGTTTTCCGTGTGCTCTGCTCTTAGGTGTCTGGGCTGGCCATAATTGTACTTTTGGTCAGCATCTTCATTGTCTGGTCGTAAATGTAACAGACCACAACAACACATCCAGCCTCACTATGGGTCAGGACAGAGGGAAGTATGATTTTTACATTGGTCTGGGATTGGCAATCAGCTCCAGCATCTTCATCGGAGGCAGCTTTATCCTCAAGAAGAAAGGACTTCTGAGGCTGGCAAGGAAGGGATCGATGCGAGCAGGTACTGACTGACCTTTTCTGGGTATTTAATGCTCATCACAAGTAAACCACAAAGGAAATAAGTGTCCCAGTCAGCTGAGCTAAGGCACTCCCTGGTGTAGTTGTGCAACTTGCTAAGAAGTCAAACCAGTGGGCGCACCTGATAACACCTTTCCTACATTTCAGGCTTGCTTAGTATTGCGTGCGTTTGAATGCAAGTGTGCATATGAGTCATCAGCACTCACTTAACACCTAGCAATCATTAACTTCACCATTTCACTTGTCCGTCAGCTCAAATCCAATGCAGCTGCCTCACGTGTAGATGTGATGATTACGCAAGTCAGATTTTGCTTATGTGCAAATGTAATTTAAATGAGAGGAATCGATGTTCTGAAATGTTTTGGGTTTTTTTCCCTCTTCAGGCCAGGGTGGTCATGCATATCTAAAGGAATGGCTATGGTGGGCTGGTTTGCTGTCAAGTAAGTGATGGCATTCTATAGTTTATCATGTATCGGGTGATTTACAGGTTCAATTATGTTTAGATGTTGAAATTAAAGCTGGGTTAAGTTGGTTGGAAACATGTTTTTCAGACGTCTAGGTTACACGTAACTGTTGTCTGTTAAGGACCTTTTAAATTACTATATTTCAGTGTGTTGTAGGTCCTCGGTATTCATTGAAATATGTCAGTGAGAAGCTGTTACACCATTATACCTAGCCTAGATGTCTAAAAAAAAAAAAAAGAAGAACATTTTCACCCAACTTTAACCCAGTTTGAGTCTAGACTCTTGCTTACATGGTAGGGTGTCTTTGTACGTAATATTGTTGCAGCACAAATAAACCTCAGAGTCAGACATTATTTCAATGTCAACACCTGTCTGCCTTCATTGCAGCGCAGTTGTCGTTTTCATATTTGGTACTTACAGTAACTTAATGTGTCTTAATCCTTTTAAAGTGGGAGCTGGTGAAGCAGCCAACTTCGCAGCATATGCCTTCGCTCCTGCAACTCTGGTCACCCCCCTGGGAGCCCTCAGTGTGCTCGTCAGGTACAAATTAGCTCACTGTATGACTTAAACTTAACACTTAAAGGGACAGTTCACCTCAAAATCAAAAACACATTTTTCCTCTTACCTGTAGAGCTTTTTATCCATCTAGATTGTTTTGGAGATATCAGCTGTAGAGATGTCTGTCTTCTCTCAAGTATAATGGAACTAGATGGCACTTCGCTTGTGGTGCTCAGGCTTGCTCTTGTGACAAGGCGGGATGTAAACGTTAATGGCGTCCTCCCTGATTTTGCTGTGATGTTAGCTTACTTCATTAGCTTAGCTAGATAGCCTCTCATCCATGAGTAGAAGAACGCTTCCTTTTGTGCGGTGATAGAGAAAGAAAATAGTTCCCACATCAAACTGCTCACAAAAAGGTCTGTGGATTATCTTGAGTAACCGGGTCATGATTTGAGACATGATCATGAGATATTGCTGTTGAGCTTTTCAAATGAATTTTTGGTGCTTTGAGCACCACAAGCAAAGTGCCGTCTCGTTTCATTATATTGGAGAGAAGGCAGACATCTCTACAGTCAATATCTCCAAAACTGAGCAACTCACACCACACCCACAATCTAGATGGACACATAGCACTATAGGTAAGAGGAAAATGTGTATTTTTGATTTTGGAGTGAACTGTCCCTTTAAACCTAGTCTAAGTTGACTTTTTCCTAATATATGTAAATGGGTTGTGGAGAGGAGTCACTGTGGCTGACCACAAATGTCATTGCAGTGCAGTGCTGTCGTCGTACTTCCTGACAGAGCGGTTGAACCTGCACGGGAAGCTCGGCTGCCTGCTCAGCATCCTGGGCTCCACCACCATGGTAATTCACGCTCCGCAAGAAGAAGAGATCAGCAGCCTTGAACACATGACCAGGAAGCTTGTTGACCCAGGTAGAGATCAAATTTAACAGCAGAGAAAATATTTATTTATATCCTTGTTACACTTTGACAAAATGACTTAAGATAAAACACTGCGACTTTGTTCATATTTCATGTCTTCACATTAATTTTAAGTTCAACCTAACATTCTATACCCCATTTTATTCCCTAGGTTTTTTTGTGTTTGCCACGGCTGTCATTATCGTGGCCCTCATCTTCATATTTGTTGTGGGTCCTCGCCACGGTCAGACCAATATCCTTGTCTACATCACCATCTGCTCAGTAATTGGGGCACTGTCGGTGTCCTGTGTCAAAGGATTGGGTATTGCCATCAAGGAAGCAATCGCCGGGAAAAACGTTGTGAGAAACCCACTGGCATGGATCATGCTTTTGGGTCTGGTGGCCTGTGTGAGCACACAGATCAACTACTTGAACAAGGCTCTGGACATATTCAACACCTCCCTGGTGACTCCCATCTACTACGTGTTCTTCACCACATCTGTGCTCACGTGCTCTGCCATCCTTTTCAAGGAGTGGGGCCACATGGGCACGGACGACGTCATCGGCACCCTCAGTGGCTTCCTCACGATTATCGTGGGTATCTTCTTGCTCCATGCTTTCAAAGACGTTAGCATTAGCTTAGCTACTCTTGCCGTGTCCATGAGGAAGGAGGAGCGGGACTTTCCCGTGGCCAACGGCATGGGGCCCCACAGCACCTATGAACTGCTACGTAACGAGTCCAACGAGGACATGGAGGACAGAGAAATGGGTTTGCCTTTTGATAGTATCTCTAGAAGAAATGGGGCGATGACTTCCTCATTGGATCATTAACTTTATTTCCCTACAGCCCCTACTGACTCACCAACCATTATGGTACATGAAAACAATAAGACAATCAGCTGTATGGGGAAAGTGACTTGGACAGACCAGTGGATTGTATTTAACGTTTTAATTTGCCTTACTTTTCTCAGAATATGACCTGGTCATATTCAGTTAGTTAGGACTTAATTTCATTCCTCAGTAGCGCTGTAAATGAGTTTTATAAGAAATGTTTTGTTATATGTACACGCATATTCATGCACTGACTTACTTTATACAAATCAAAAAGATAAGTTTTAATATATATTCTCTATGAGGTCCTGCTGACAATGACTACAGATAAAAGGACAGTCACTATGATTTGAGGGGTTTTTTTTTTCGTGATACTTGAAAAGTGACAACAGGTTTGTTGGAAGTCATTCTGAACTTTTTTTTTGTAGCATTCACATGAAAAACTTATGAAATGAACCAACAGATTTGTTACATATTTATTGAATTAAAATGATTAAAACATTTGAAGGCACAGAGAATAAATGCTTAACATGAGCGTGAGCTTTGTTACTTTTCAATTTCCTTTAAAATGTTTCGCATGCATATTCAACAATATAGAAAACACAAATTTACGTCCACCCCCACTTAAAATATGCTACTGTTCACCCTTAATATTCCACCACTGCAAACCTTTAAATACTCATTTGATAAAACTAATTTCCCTTCCCTGATCTATAGCTTTCTGCAAGTATAAAACAAATAGTTCATCCAAAAAGGTGAAATATCCATTTCTGATAAGGCACAAGTGAATACAAAAAAAATAATTCTGACAAAAAAATGTGGCCCAACTTTGTAACATTTAATGGTCCTTTGCTACTAAAGACCTAAAGTAAATTAGGAGGAATATTATTGGATATTTAATATTGGATAGTCTGGTAATGCTGACAGTGTTTGGAATTTTGCGCTGGTCCACATTATCGACAGCGGTGGCGGCACCTCAGCTGCTGGCAAGTGACTGGTGTATCGGTGGCTGGAAGCATCGGACGTGTTCGACCGGCATGTTCTCTCCATCTCCAGACTTTAGGTACTTGTTCAGGATGGCAAAAATCTCATTGTTGAGGACTTGGAATTTGTGGATTCTGTCGACCATCTTCTTCAGTGGCTGAAGAGGGAAGGAGAAATTATGAATATTTAGTGAGTATCTTGTGATGAGTGTTTTCTTAATAAAATGCTCATTCAGTCATGTTTTAGTACATCAGGGTTTATATGGATTCTGTGCCTATAAGAAATAGTTTGATATTTCAGGGAATGTATTAACTTTTTTTGCACAGTGAGTGGAGAAGATTGATACCACTCTTATGTCTGTACGGCGAATATGAAGCTACATACAGCAGCCGGTTAGCTTTGCTTAGCATAAAAACTGGAAACAAATGGAAACTGCTAGCCTGGTTCTGTCCAAAGCTAACAAAATCCACCCATCAGCACCTCTATAACTCATTAATTAACACAGTATATGATAGTTTAATCCATATAAAAACCTAAATGAAAAAAACATCAAGTTTTACGTGTGGTTATGTGCCAGATAATATCTTGGCCGGGTGCAGTAACTTCCTTGGGTCTTGATAAACGGCCATCATATATGACCGTATAGAAAATCCACATCTCTCCAACTCACCACACTCTTGATGACCTCATCCTTGCCGTCGTGTTTCTGCACCTTGAGAAGGTGGTAGCTGAAGTCGAGGATGTCAAAGCGTCTGTGCTGTCCAAGGAGGGCAATGATCATGCAGCCAGCCCAGTGGAGGCCGTCTCCGAAGCATTGCCTGGAAAACAGGAATGGCAGTGTGTGAATAAAGAAGCGCCACTTTAAATCACATGTGGTGCAGACGTGTGCTGCTGCACTCACTCCACTGTGAACTCATGGGCTCCCACGGGTATGCAGTACACAAACTGCATGGCGCTCCAGAGACGGTGGAACTCCACACACTCATCCACATGCATCACGCCGTTGCTAGGCAGCGGTCCGCGCCAAATGGGGTCATCCAAGAAGGCTCGCACTCGCGTGAGGATGACCTCGAACATCGACAGACCGCAGCACAGCCTCTCTTTGGTCAGGAGGTCGCCCTCACGAGCAATGGCAATTTGCTGAAAGAGAAGTGTAAAATTCTCATAGCAAAAAAACGAGGGCTGTGATGTTTAAAAGATCATTGGGTCAGTATTTTCCACTTGTAACATGCTTTATGAATGCTGATTCTGCCGTAAACACAAAAACGAATGGACTGGCCCTACCTGTGGGGTGCCAAGGCGCTCTATCAGTGGAACCATGTGCAGTGCTGTGTATTTGGCTTCTAGGCGCTTCATCTTGGCATCAAGGCGTTCCCCCTCTGTAAGGAAAAGAAAATCATGGTAAGATAAAACTTGTGATATTTTATACTCTAGTTGTCAACAAATGAAGTAATGTCTGTCTGTGTATCCAAACCTTGATATAGTTAAATCCTTTGTGCCATAATAACACACAATGAGCTGTTGCCCTTGATGACATGTTCCTCACAGGAGCACCACATTTTTTTTATTAATCTTAGGCTGGAAACGGTCCCCAAGAATGCCCAAATCTCTCCTGTTTGCATGCCATGGGCAGTACTTTTTATGTTTCACTATGTGGATTTGCGAGAGCTTGAATTTACATGTCCAATAAAATAAAATGGCAGACTTGACATTTTGCAGGAAAGACTGCCACTATCCACTTATTTAAATGATTACCATGTTTCACTTCTGAGTGACTGCTGATGTTTCGCTCTGCCTTCGAGCAGGACCGTTCCTAAACCGCTACTGTAGAAACACTTCTGCCATCCAACGCAGGCAGACAGCACATTGTATGAACTAGTTCCATAACACCAGACTTGCCCTTTATCTCAAAACAACAGCAACACCTCTCCACTTTTAAATGCGACATACGTTTTGTCATGCATTTACCTTTGATGTGGACTCTTGGAAGAATGTTTTGAAAAGGTGCAGCGTGCAGCAAATCACAAACTTCTTCCTGCGACTAGGAGACAGTTAGAGTAAAAGTCAAAACACTGACATGCATATATAGCTATGAAAATAAATTTGAATTGCATCCCTAATAAATGAAATGTAATATTATTTGTTCCAAGTGAGATCTGTACCAGACTCTGCTCGCTCAGCAGACAGAACAGCATGGCGTTGCCCACTTCCCTCAGGTTCTGGAAACACACGGTCTTGAGCTCAGCATACTCAACTATGTCTTTCAGCTGGTGGTGAAAGAATTCCAAAATTCCTGAAAAGAAATACAGTTTCTCATCTCCCTTCTCATTAATGTCAACCGTGCATCATAGCAGCAGGCACACTATATTCAGTAATAAGCACATGCAGCCGGTCATTTACACTGCTGGTGTGGCAGCACGGCTAATTTTCTCAATTACCTACAGTAGGTCTGTGAAATGAGGGTACTCAGTGTGACTGATTCTTAACTCTGTTCTGCTGCTTTTATATGGAAAACAATTTGAGCAAAACAAGTACAAACTTTAATATTTGTTATATTAATTCACAGAGGTTTAATGTCAGGTTATTTGCTGAAGTGGGTGTTCACACAAGGATTCATTTTAGTAACGATGTGGCTCGTTCCGCTGGCACTTGAAAGCTTCAATTAAGGCTTTAAAATAGCTCACTGTTAGTGGCTGCAGAGTGTGGTTCTTTTAACGGGAATGTCCTGACTTGCACCATCCATGGGACATTTTTGTAATTTAGTCTTTTTAGTCGCAGACTGTGTCTTTTTTTAAATAAATTTATTACATAACACATTTATATAAAATTTATAAACAAAAGATTTCTGTGAAGAAAACAAATGTGACTATGTTGAAGTCAAAGGCATGGCTAGGCGAGGAATTTTTATTTTCATCATTTTGGTGCGTTTAACAGACGTAGAAAAGGATCTTTTTAATCACTTGAGCTAAAAATGTTTAAAGGAAATTCAGGGATAAAATACAATTTTGTCCGTAGTAAATAGGTTTCTGTCTTAATGCATGCTTTAATGAGTTTTATTTTGGGCCAACTGACTGGTCCACTGATCAATCTTACAATAAGTAGAGGCTGATTGCTTAGATACCTGGGGAACCGTACTCGTGGCGGGGAAGTCGGCAGATCTTGGGCATCACCTCCATCAGGGTCTTCACATACTGCATTATGGTGCCCTGAAGCTGTACAAGAGAAGGAGAGCATTAAGTAGCAGCATGTACAGATAAAATATTCAGCTAAGAGGAAACGATGAAGATCAGACACACAAATAACTTGAGTTCCTTTTCTTCTGTTCGTGCAGTATATAGTGACGTCAGCCTCATTTTAAGTAACAAAGAAAGCAACCTCTTTCAACACGTCTTCGTAATCTGTACTTTAATACGAATTATGCCTCCCTCACATGTTTACTGCATAATATGTCTTACTCACCAGGCTTTTGACCACCTTCAGCAGTTCCTCCATCACCACAGCGATGCCCTGGTAGCCTAGAAGTCTGCACATGACCTTGATGTGTGGGGGACCCACAAAGTTCCTGTAGGCACCAAATATGCTGCTGTACGCCAGGTTTAAGGTCTACAATCAGAGGAAAGACAGGTGATGATGAGAGGGTTTAAGGGACCAAATGTCATGGCAATCCATCCAATAGTTGTAGTTGTTGTAGACATTTCGATTAAATCAAAAGATTGGGATTCATTCTCTGGGAACCATGAAAGTATGTACAAAATTTAGAGCAAATCTACATGTTGAGCCATTTACTCAATATACTCAATAAATTAACATTTTGACATGCTGGTGGTGCTAGATGAAAAAGCAGGGGATCACCAAAGTCATTAGGATTCATCCTCTGAGGACAATCAATATATTTAATACTAAATATCATAGCAATCCATCCAATAGTTGTTGAGACATGTTGTTGAGACACAGACCGACCAATATTTCCATCCATAGAGTCACAATGTGGCTAAAACAAACTGACCCACATTAAATGAGTTTATCACCCTAAATTCTGCCAATCTGCCTGAAAGCTTATGAGACATTTTGTGTGCAAAGTTCAGATTTTAGCCTGAGGGCGGCGCTAGAGGAAAGCTCAGGGAGTGTTAAAGATTCAAAGTATAAATTTCACAGCAATCTGCCTGCAATCTGTTAGATTTTATTATTTTTTTGGTTACAAATGACAGTACCAGCTTGAAGGGAACACCAGCAACATTATGAATCATCCTCTGGGGACCATGAATATCCACAGTAAATTTCATGACAATCTGGTCAACAGTTGGTGACAGTTTGCTGCAGAACAAACAGTTGAACAGATGGATCGATCAATGGACAACATTTCTCCCCCGCCATATGCCCCCACTAGATTTTCAAGATAACCACGGCATGGACCAAAGTGCTGGTGGGGGAAATTAATGATCGATATCACTTTGATTTTCTGTTGAACAAGCAGGGGGGAAAAAATGGGAACTGAAAACAATATCAGAGCAAACGCATTTTCAACCATTAAAAAAGTACATGTAATGACCCGTTTGGATGTTGAACTGTTTCTACACATTGCACTCTAACGTCCAGTACATGAGATTTCAGCTCTCTCCCTCTCTCTCCCCTGTTGGCTGAGAGTTGAAGCTGCTGCTGCTTCTCTAATCTAGCTGCACTCTCACTAGTGTGGCAGCAGTGGAGACAAGGACACACCAATCTCTGCTCCACACCTGATGTTCAAAAACCTACACAACAGCGCCCAGGGTCAGAGCTCTACATGCAGGGACGGTACAAGAGATGCTAAAATGACTGAATAGCAGGACCACAGGATAGTCTATCCGAACCAACACCTCAGGCACGGCAGATTGGTATGTTCAACATGTGCTCGCAGTGGTTTTCTGGTAAGTCTTCCCTTTTATCATAAATGGCCACGAATGATTTTATTAGCAAGGCTCATTACCATATAGACAAGTACGTTTTGTTGCTATGGGTTACAGCTGATTCAACAAAACATACAAAGAGATGCATTTACTGAATTTGATCCATGTAAAATAGAAGTGTTTCCACTGTGACTTGTACTCTGTACCAAAAGCCTAAAGATGTAACCTTGACTGAAATTCTAAATGACTTGAAAGCTATTCTAAAATCATCTGTGTCTGGAAATGTTTTTGCAATTTCTATGATGGCTTATTTAGAAAAACCCATTTTAAAAAAATTAAATAACTAGACGATATATTTTGAATGCGCCTTGTTCCCAGTGAGCACCACACCCTCTCTGCATTAGTCCAAACAGAGGGAGGCAAAGTGGATACGTGCAGGTTATTATTATTTCACATTATTTTTTTCCTTTCCATTTTGGGCAATTTTAATTCCTGGCATCGGTTTTAGGTCAAGACAATGCCACTAATGCTATAGTTTGTATTCTAAAAGTGAAAAAGCCAAGTTTTAATAAATATGACCAATAATGCTGAAGTCAAAGCTAAAGCCACTGACTGTACCATTGAAACCCGACCAGTGGGTTTGACCTGCTGGAGGCTGTCAGATTGTTACCTGTCCTGTAGGTGACTTAACGGCACAGATGAGCCTCTTCACAAATCATTCTGCATTATATAATTTACTGAACATCTGTGCATACACTCACCTCCCTCCCATCATTGCACTTTGTTCCAGTTAATCCCTCATACAATGCTTATTCTTTCACTTTTTATGCTTTGTATGATGTGGGTGTGGAATGGGTAGGTGACATTTTTACCCATTTTTACATGACATTTTACATTAATTCTATTAAACACTACGCACTGTGAGCACAATATTCAGGGAGGATATAATTCCTTTTTATTGACTCTGCGTTTATATAATCTGTCCAAAGGTGAGTCAGAATTCTTGCAATTACAACAGAAAAGGTACACAGTGACTTCTTGTGACTACTCCGTATAAGCTATATAAATCAGAAATTGCTGGGACATCATAGTATAAAACATCAATCTGAATTTCTTCTGTCAGTGTCTCACTCTTCCTATTTTATCTCTCTTTTCCAGTTCGGCTTTTCATTGTGAAACTGTAATAACTGAGCAAATACACTCAACTCGGCTCTAGAAACAGACAGACAGACTGCCCACAGAAACGGCCTGGCATCATGGGAATTGTGGTCTACAACATCTCCACCACCTCAGCCAGAGTGAGCTGGCCGTCGTCCCCCAGCTGTCTGGACACCTTCTACAGCGTCATGTACGACCCAAACTGGAACAGCCTGCTGATGGGCTACAAGCGCAAGAGTTTCATGCACGAGGAACGCATTCCTGTCAGTCAGACCAGCACACACCTCGCCAACCTCCTTCCCCAGACCGCCTACTTCTTGTGTGTGACGTGTCAGGCAGCCAACCCAGTGCGGGACCAGTGCCAGGTGTTCAGCACTCTGAGCGATAACAGCGAAGGTCACGACAGAGCTAGCTGGGAGCTTGCCATGGGCGTCTGGCTGACCTGCTGCATCTTGCTCCTGGTCATCGCTGGCATCCTGTTGTGGGGATGTCTCCACTCTATCTGCTCCATCCCCGGCCAGCCTGCAGATGACTGCCATGTGGCCACCAACTCCACCCGCCAAGACATGTCTGGATCCGGACGTCTCTACAGTCCCAGAGGCAGCAGCGAGAGCGCCAAACATGCCACCATCATACAACGTCCACTCCTCTCAACACAGACCACCAGCCACGTAATTACCCAGGACCATGAGCTGAGAACACTCGCTAAGCTCTCTGGCCCCGAGCCAGTATGAATCAACTGGATTGAGGTCATCATTGCAATGTTCTGCCAGGACTGAATAGTCATTGAGTATCATTGTCCACTGATGAAATCCTACAGAGCCCTGGAAGTGTCAAAATAAATACTTTTTCGACTGATCTGTGCTCTTGATTTAATAGTTCCTGCCCTTTTTATTTATGTATGCAATTTGCAAGGGGTCGCTCAATCAAAACAATGAAAACAAAAGACATAGTTGGATGACATAGTGAAGTAGCGTGGGATCAGTTGTTGTCTTCACTGGTAAACAACCAACATTGCAATGAAAATGTATGTGACTCATGTCACAGTTTAGTTAATGTTCAGTGATGTGCACCGACTTCCTCACTCTCTTCTGGAAGTTATGGCGACCAAATGAAACAAACCGTTCCAAGAATAAAATTACGCATTTCTCCGGGTTTGAACATTGTAGAAAACATTGGGATAATAGAAGTACACAACTCAACAAAATATATAACAAAGCTCTCGTTGTTGTTTGACACTTTAATGCAGAAATGTTGTGCAGTCCATTATATGTCGTTTTTGGTGCACAGCAACTTTCAAACTCTCTCTTTCGCTGTTTCTCCCTGCGACTTGAAAAACGCCATAAACAATATCTAACGAACATTAAATTGAGAGCACATATTTGTTTTTTTTCCTCCATGACACCTCTGAGACTCTGTAATATTCTATTTGTAACTGTTTTCACAGGAACCATTTAAAACAAAATCTCACTGTGCAAATGCAACACTTGCAATATTATTTTATCCTGTCTATATAATTTGTTCCGTTCAATGTGCTCGTCATATAAATTTAGCTTTTTTTGCAAACATCTGAATTTTTTCATGTACCTTCCACATGTTTTAAGACATTTAGTGAACGTTCGGCCTCAACATGTGGACTAAAGAGGTGCTCAGAGCCAGCCAAGTCATGACAAAAATCAATAAAAAATAACCTCCACTGATTAAATCCAAGAAAGGACCATGCTCTCTCTGTGGCTGATAAAGAAAGAAAAGTGTACTGACCTTTGACCCGTACAAGTACTGGGGCTGAGCGTTGGGCGGTTTGTCCCTCTGGAACTCCTGAGAGAAAGGCAGGACGGTGCGCACAAACCTGAACGCACAGACAGGGATTCATCAAACATGTATCACATGTATACAGACACCTTAGGGTATAATGAACATGATAGGGATTTAAGCACAAACACAAATATTGTGTTAATATTGATTTTGCATAGTACACACAATACAACAGTCTGCTGCAATCAGGGATCTGATTCTGCATAAAAACATTACATGTGTTTAAGTCTGGATTTATCATTCTGACCCTTCTCACTGATCTATACCATATTTTATGTTTATTTTCATTTTGAAACGTTTGTATAATATCTCTTGGAAACAAATGCCTGAATTAATTAGCCAAGTAGTTTACCACAAGTACACCAACAGTCAATTGTAACTCAGACTAACACACCTGTTGGTGGAGCCGTTGTAGCAGTAGTTGGGCAAGAAGTCATAATTGAGCTCCCAGAAGACGTGCAGTGTTATCCGGCCGTAGGGGGCCGACACGTTGTGGTTGGCCTCGCGGAACATGGCGTCCAAGCTGTCCAGAGTCAAGTACTTACTGAGGAGCTTGTGCGTCATGCGGTTGATGTCCAGAAGACCTTCCAGTTCCTTTAACCAAGTAATACACAGAAAAATTACTGTACACTGGCATAAGTAGTCGAAAATAAATGCAGCAAACAGAAAAATACTCACAGATTGAAAAAAAGAAAGTTATTTATTAAAGATTAAAATGAATATACCATGATTGAGGTGAGGTCCTCACTCTCAAAGCGATTGATGGCCAGCTCTAGAGACTTGTAAAGGGCAGCTGAAACCCTCTGAGTGATGAGCCTGTTCAGATCAATGGAGCGGCCTAGAAGCTGAGATTCACAACCAGTTAGTGAACAAAGCGCCAATATAATGAAGACGGCAGTAGAAATCGGTCAAAACGCATGTTTGCTGCAGTATATACCTGGACGTGGCGTTGCTTCAGAAGAGTCTCGTAGCGGTTGGAGGCCGGCCAGGGAATGTTGGCCCCTTGATTCTTGCAGTCAGATCTTAAGCGTTTGTCAAGCAGAAGACTGAGGGATTCAAATAAACAGAGAGAGTCAACTTATTTATAGTGTGTGTTTTGATAAAAGTGTGATTCCCTGTTTCAAACAATTTCCTCTGGAATTCTGCATTTCAACAGTAGTTCCTTAACTACTTTAACTACTATTTCTTACGTTTAGCTAATTATTTCAACTGTTTATTAATTGCTTTTAGCAAACAGCCTGTCTATCTATGACTTTAAGCTAACTACATTCAACCACTGCTGTACCTGAGGTACAGCTACCCTACATCAGGTTGGGAATTACCGCATTACAACAAAGGTAAACCCAACACATCCTCATTAATGGAACAATGTGAATAAGGACAAAGTACGTGTGGACATTTCACCCACCTTCCTGCTAGAATCTTGTAGTAGGCAAATATCTGATCAGCCAGCTTGTAGACAAACTGATCAAAGCACAGGTTCACCTGAAATAACAAGAGGTTCAAATAAACATGTATGTTTGAGAATACATGTATTGATCTGTGAAAACCATTTCAAAGGGGAAGAATCTACTGTACAACACTAAATCCAAAAAATCCAAAATGTTCTTCAAAAAACAAACAAACCAAGGTACAATACAATGTTTTGGTTATTAGTACGGAATATGATGCATTAAACATGGTGTGTCAGTGTTGGCTTGGTAAGATAAATAGCCATTTTCATTGGTTTTGGTAACATGTCAAGCCACAGCGTGTTCCTAACCTTTATATACATTTTCAATTCTATTCTATCAGAGTTGACATGAACAATGCTATTCTACACAGTCACAAAGCCTTTTGTTACTACAGTTACGTAATGACTAGAAATGCAGTTTAATAATAGTGCATGCGACTTAAATCCATGCACAGGCGACAGAGTATATAGATGTGGAAAACGGATGCCTAGAATTTGTTTATGGAAAGATGTCATTCTGTGTTGCTTCTATATCAATTCAGTTTATCCAGCCAAATCTTTCATTACCTCAGCCTCTATTTCATCATATAGGAACTGCTTCTTGAATTTGGTCAGGGCGTAGTGGGCGCTGTCGTTGTACAAATCCAGGGGGTACAACACATACCTGGAAGGGATACAAGTTTTATTCAAATGTGACTGAAATAGCAACTCCTCCATATTGGTTCCTACTGTGCTGAAAATGAAGATGCAATACAAAAAAATTGAGAAAGTAAAACACAAGTTCAGGGAAACGTGTCACATATTTTCAGTCGGAAATGTCAAACTTTGAAGTGCTTCTACGTTTTAGGAGTTAAACCTAAGTGGGTTTCTCTGACAATGTGCTTCACATACAAGCAGAACTGCAAAAGTATCACTCCAAAGTCAGCTCCATAAATATTTGGACACAGATTCAAATTAATTTGGGTTCCATAAAACGATTACTGTCAATATTTAATACCTATATGGTTGAAATGCAGACCTTTTTTTTGGCAATTTTGGGTCATCAGTTAAAGAATTACAGCACTCAAGATTCATGCCAGTTGATGTGCTTAATGGCTTATGTAAAACCTGCTTTGTATCAAGATAATCCTGCAGGAAAGATTTAAAACAGACATGAAAACATTGACGTTTAATCCTAATTTTTAGGATTTACCCAGGGTCCTTTTGAAAACCTAATATAAGAAGAAACAACCGATGTAGTTGCTGAATACATCTGGCCATTCGACACCACTAATAACACAGCCAGAACTCTGTATTGTCTCTTGCTGCTTCTCAATATCCAAGTGGCATTATCCCAAAATTACACTTTCTCCAGACCTCTGAACTTTAAAAGGCACAGGCCTGGTTATAAGCCTGTACAACTAGCTTTCCACTGCTTGATGGATGATTCACATGCTAATTAAGACAATTGCGCAGAGCTAATACAGCTAAAGAAGCTAAAGAAAGACAAACAACTAAAACGTCCAGATGTCTAGAAAAATAATTTAGTAGGAAAGAGAAAGGGGAGACGTCTAACTTTGTGTCTACACAGCCTCTGAAGTGAAAGCAGCATGTTGACAGAGCGTCAGCAGTAGCTTTACTGCTCCATCTGTGTCTACAGGTGTAGGTCACCCACATTTTGGCAACACTCAAGAGCCCAACATACATTTACTGCCATTGTGGGCATAAAAAATAGACTTCAAGCCTAAAAATTTAATACTTTGGGGCGTGTTTCACTCACACTATACTGTATGTCTGTAAACCTGTTACACAGCCTGTGTAAACAGCTGTATTGATTAAAATAGAAGCGTATCTGTTCTGTCAGACCTGCGTGAGACGGACAACTACAGAGACTTGGCTGAAACGCTGCCTGCCCTAATTTTTGTCATGAATGTGAAACTGTTTTCCCATAATTTTGTTTGTCACAGAAAACAACAAAGATGCTGCATGCTATCCTTACTCCATCATGGATGCTTCCTTTGTCTCCAGGATGTGGTCGGTGAGGATCCAGGGCATGGACATCTCGATGGGGAACTGGATCCTGCGGCCCATCGTGAGCTCCAGGAAGAACTCCCTGAACCAGAGCTGGGAAAGGTCACAACACTGCTGCAAGGTCTCTGCATAGAGAAAGAAACAGGTTTCATTAGAGAGTCTCCACCGAACAGCAGTTATACAGCACACATAGGGCTCTGAAGAGCCGTTTTTCTTACCACTGAAGTTCAGCAGATGGGTGTAAAAGAAGGACTCGCGGTGAAACTTCTCAATGTCCAGGATGGTGGGACCTTCCAGACTGCTCCGCAGAGTCTTCTTCGAGCCACTTTTGTCCGCAATGAGAGACTCAAGCATAGTTCTCACCATGTAGAGCTGCATAGATAGAAAAGTGAAAAGCCATAGTAGATGATTAATTGAAAAAAAAAAAGGGGGGGAAATGTATGTATAACCTTATTAATGTCAGCACAGTGGTTTTACTAGCTACATCAACCTCAAACACCACACATCCTTCAAACACGAGTATTCTAATCTCATTATAGGTAGGCGGCCAGTATAAAGGCACTATGCTGCATCGTATATGTCACAGGAGGAGGAGTATCTCATTAAAAAGAAAACTGGGAATGTGAATTTCACTCTTGTTTTTTTCCTGGTCTTTCCACCATAGCAGACATGCATCAGCAGGGAGGCTGCAGTACATTTTCCTTTTGATTATCACTAAAAAATATGCTTGAGTTCACCTCATTTTATCAGATCTCCAACATTTACTACTTAAAACACTTATAACACTATAAAAATCTGGTGATTCTGGATAGGTCAACACAGCAGGTGATTGTTTAGCAGAGCCGTTTCATCCTGCACCTGGAGAGCAGATTAGTTCTTGGAACTGAGCTCTAAGCTGATAAATCTGTGTGGTTTCTGCAACATAAGGGACGCTAGTACAAAATGGCAATGTGTGTGATTAATACTTGCGCAAATGATTATTATTCTGCACTGTAACGTATGGATTTAAATGAGAAGTAAGGCTTATGAACAATAACTCAGAAATGAATTGAAGAGAGAACATAGCAGGCTGGTTTGTGAGGCAGAGCAGCCCTGCCCGAGATCTTCTCAGCTTATATTATCTTTCTCACCCAGCAGTGATTCAACTTTGACATGGCATGTTGCAGACCTGAGGTCAAAACTGACGCGCTGCAGGGGCTGAGTGAGCTTCATAAGCCTGATTAACATGGACTTGCAGCATTCAGGATAACAGTGTGCAAGAAATTTGAGGTGTCAGAAAAGGATGACGAGGGGAAACATTAAAGCGAGGTATGGTTAAAATGGGTTTATCAACAGAGGAGGAGCTGGAGGCGAGACCTGTGTACTGGACGGCCCCACTGCACGGCGAGGAACCTTGATATCAAAGCCACCCTTGGGATCTTTCTCTCCACGGAGGGCAGGGTCGTTGTGTGGCTCCCGGCCGGTCTCCCAGTCACACACAGTCTTCCGGATTGCCTGGAGGACGCTGCAGCGAGAGGACAATTCAAACAACTGCAATGAGTTTTTGGCTAGGGAGTATGTGCATGAGTACAAACAGGCACACACACACTGCAACTGCTGCATACAGCTTCAGTTGCGAGTTATGAATGTGATAATGTACGCAGAAAATATTGTTGCTTTGACAAATGTGCTGGAGGGCCTTTACAACTCAGTAGGTTTTCAATTTATTATGCTCCACAGAGACTTCTAAGGGAGCAGCTGCACAAGACTTTACAGTAGCATTCAGGGACATCTGGAGGAAAACAGACTCACCATCACATCAAAAATCTCTACTTCCAATGTAAATATGGTTATGTATGGTTATAAAAACGGCAATAAAAGTTCAAATGTTAAACATTCTTGGTAATTGCTTTATAGGGCCATCCCAATTGGGATACTTCATGCAAAAATTTTGATCACAGCATAAACAAACTGTAAACACAAAGTTGACATATAACCTTTTGGATTGATAAGAAGAACGTGTTATGCTAAAGGCTCCAATGTGTTTACCAACTATTTGCTAACTTAAGCCGTCTGTCGTTTGGTGCTAGGAAGCTACCATAGTGTGGAAGGTTTTCAGAGCTTTTCCCCTGAAAACAGCTGGCTGCTGCGGCCAAAAAACAACACCATGAGAGCTGTCAGATTGAACCAAAACAGTAAAGTTGCAGGTCAGAAAATCTAAACAATGAACAAACATTTACTTATACTCACAACTTTGACTGATGAAGGAGCTGTTGAAAGTAATAGCCAGTTTTTAAACTACGTGTGTTGCATAATCCAAGTCTCAGGTAGCCACTCTGAAATACATAATTATTAGAACTACAGCAAAATACCGGAGTCACTTTGATCCATACCTCTGGATGACATTTTTCTTCTTCTTGATGGCATGTCGCAGGGGGTCACGCAGAGTGACTTGAGCAAAGTCCTGCAGAGCCGAGTAGATGGTGTGGCGGATGGCGTGATTGAACACACTCTCCATACGTCCCATCAGCACCTGCAGTCCCTTTATCATTGCCATCACCTGCCAGAAGCACATCATTTAATCAGTGACAAGACTACTCGTAGATCTAAATGCATGCGTGTGTGATGAAGTCATAACTGACCTCCACGAGAGCGAACTTCTCCTCGCATGTGTAGTTGTATCTGGTGGCTCTCTCATACTCCTCAGCGTTGTCAGGGCACTCCTTGTTAGAGTACTTGTCGGTTGGATGAACCAGCTTCCAGGAGTACTGTGGGGGAAGTCACAAAGGTTTTAAAAGATTGACTAAACAAAACAAAATCTACACCGAACATGTATATTAGTCAGAAAGAAATGTGCTACCCAAATGAAGTCACCACCAATACAATATTTAACTAGATGACCTTTTGCAGCTCTATGCACTGACAAAGAATTTACACACGGAATAAAAAGTCATCAATACAGTCTCAACTACAGTGCTTCAACAACAATTTGTGCTTCCTCACCACTTCCATAACATGAGCACTCCACTGGGAGAGCAGCTGCATGCCCTGCAGGGCCAAGTCAAACAGCTTCCTGTACTCAGCATCAGTCTTTTGGGCCTCCTGACGCCCTGATCCGGTCACCACCTACACAGACACAAATTAACACACATTTCAAACCGAACACTGAGTGCCCACCCATAAAATGCTGACTTACCCACAGGACAGGTTAGTAAGAAGAATTTGGTAAGACGGAACAAACTATTCAGTGACATAAAAAAGGGGACGTGATGATTAAAATTACTTTCCCATTCCCGACATCTCTGTCTTTGGTACATAAGCAAACCTGATCCACAACTCAAGTCAGTTAAACCTGCATCTGAATCAGTTGTGACTCATAAAAATCCACAGGGGCGAGACAAATGCTGAAAAAGTGGTTACATCACTGCTGGGAATTCAAATATCCCCCTCGCATAAGAAAGGCTGCTTGTAGAGAAGAGTGTCCGTCAAAACAACCAGCGGGTGGATGTATTTTAATGGGCTCACATCTGAGGTAAAAGTATGCATCTAATGTACTGGTCCTGTCTTCAAAGACAATCTAACACCTTGAGGATGACCAATTTCCTTCAGCAGCATACCCGAGTGTCTCACTTCAATCCCTATGGAATTCCATACCAACCTCACTGTTGCTGTAGCGAGCCAGCTCCGAGATGAAGCGCATGTGATCCTCACGGATCTGAATCATCTGCTCACAGATGTTGTACTGCGGGCTGCTGGATATAGACGTGCAAGTCCACCTACAGGGTAAGAGGCAGAGGGACATATCAACACTGATAGGAAGAATCAGCAGAGGAAGATGGAACAGGATACAATTTAAATGCACGATAAGGCGAGACAGTGCTATGAGGGTAACATGTATTTGATATCAGGGGGCTACACAAACAAGACTTGTTGGGAGGATAAATTCATTATTGGTTTTAGCTTCTTCAGGGAAGTTGTTGAAAAAAAAAAAGACAAAAAAATACTAAGCTGAAACATTAGCTAATTTGAGATTACCTACTTTAGGAACTTATAAGACTTTGGTTTAGCACCACATACAAAATACTGGCGCACCCTCCCCAAGATCTAATTACTAGTCTTATTTCTTGAGGTGTGAAGCGTTACTAAAAAAAACGAGACAATTATACCTACATTGTTAGTTTTTTGACAGTAACATTGAAAGACAATTACCTTGATAAATAAAGAGAAAACATCAAGTGCAAGAGCAGTAAAAGCAGTACCAAAACAGAGTAGGGAAGTCATGCAGTATGGAGGCACAAACAGTTCTAGTCTTTTATGGGATTTGCTGACAGTAAGAAAAACACAGTATAATGCCAGCCTTATCTACGCTTTATTAACATTATGAGAACCAAGATTGAAGATAATCACTACTTTAATATTTGTTGATAAATACATTATAAATACACAAAAAAAAACCTCCAGCTCCACATCATAATGCTCCAAATTCCAATTTCTCAACAACAGAAAATTATTAATGAATAATCAAATGGTGGGAAATGTAAAACTTCCTCTCACCTGGATTTGTTCTCTTCAAAATGAGCGCTGGTCTTGATGTACCGGGACAACTCAATCTGCATGTCGCCAAACAGAGGAACCACCTGGAGTTGCTGTGAGCACCAGGAACACACAGATTTGCATTTTTAATATCAAAAAAAAAAGAGGGAAAAATGGTAATTCTAGTGGCCAAAGTCAGAAAAGTTCTAATGGACTGATTAAGTGAAAAAGTCCCAATAGAAATCATGAAAAATAAAAACAACCAGCAGTTTGTTTTCAGCTATTTTCTCTTGTGTAATTTTACAATAATTTCAAAGGAACACTCTGCTGCAAATCAAGAATTTAGCATAAGATGGAATAAAAATTTACATTAGAGATGAATCAATAGGTCAAATATCGAATAGTCAATTAACAGAAACACATCATTGACACCGACTGAAATTGAAACCAGCATTTTTACCATTTCCTATTTTACAGTCACTTCATGGCCACCAAACATTAGGTAAAAGATTAGAGACTAAAGATTCAATCTTTCAATCAAAGGCCCCATAACCTGGAAATTGTACTCTGTATTTTATGTGAGTTGGCAAATTAAACTGCAGTGAAAATATACATAAATATGTGTCTAAATATACCATATGTATACACTTCCATACCTTGAAAAACTTGTCAATCTTGGTCAGGTTAATTCTCTTCTTGGCATCTAGTTTGTAGATGTTGCTGCTGTTTCCATCCATAAGGTACAAGCCAAACCCCATGACCTAAGAGGTGGTTATATATAGGATGTCCATTATTGTCAACAGTGTTTCAGTAAATTGTTTAGATTGAGCAGGATCACAGAGGACAATCCTTAACCGATCCACACCAGCAGGACTTGACTTACTTTAAGCAGCATGTGTTTCTCAGTGGGAGTGAGGTACATCTTGTTGTCATAGTAGTCGACACACAGGTTGACGATGTCTGCCAGCAGCTCCTCGTACCCATTAATCACTTCCAGCTGCTGCTGCAAAGACTGGCAGACAGTACAGAATAGATGATTGAATTAATGTGCTATTAATCATGCAGTAAATTCACTCGAGACACTTTCCTCATTTCAATATTCTATTGTTTTCCTGTCATTAATTCAACAGCAACAAAACTGGAGCACATCACTCCATGGCTTTGGCATTATTCATGAAAAAATTGCAGCTTGCAGTAACATTATTTTAAAAACATTTTTCTTTTACTGAGATTTTACAGCTTGTAAATCGACATATCAAGTGCTGTGTATTTTTTGCAGATGCTCCACACCCGCCTGTGAACCCTGAAATAAGCTCAAGAAAACAGCGGCAACACAGCCGTTGAGCCTTTTCATGTCAAAATGATTAAATCGCATTGATGTCAGCATGATGCACATCTGACCAACCTGTGTGATTTTGTTGTGGTTTGCCAGGAACATGGACAAATTCTGAGACTCCTGGATGGATGAAGGCTCAGACATTTTTCTGAGGAACTGGGCGGCTCTGGGCGAAGGCAAGAAACAGATTTAGATAAGCAGATTTTCAGACTGTGAGGCGCCCCTCCCCAGAGGGAAAAGTGTCGCAGAGGGAGAGTCACGAGATGTCACAACTCAGTTAAATTCTAAACACACAGACATGATATGCATATTTTTAGAGTTGTTGTTTTTAAGTTTTAGTGATAGTAGAGATGCATAATACATATCAGGCTGAATTATTGGCCCAATAATGGAAAATGTACATTATTGTCTCTGATACTGAAATAACAGCCAATAAATAGAGCTGATAATACAAAGCCAAATTGCTTTCACTGGCTTAACAATAGGGCAGGGTATCGTTTAGAACGATAACCTGTACCAACACCAGTACCCTTAACGTGACACCGATACCAATAGAGTACTTCATTTAATATCTTTTTTTTCCCCAGCATGCGTGATGAGGCGCTTTACTGGAATTCCCAGTTTTTCCTGAAAAATCCTTCTGCATCTTGTGCATTTATCTTAATCAGACACAACAGGCTTGTAGTAGTTTAATGGGTTTAATTAGTTATCTGATGCTACAAAAAGTGGATGAAATGTTAAGATTGACAGCTGAGCCCTCCTCAGAAATGACAACGCTTGTACCCGGAAATTTTGTCTTCATTTTTTCTACTTTCACGCCATCCATCTCTATATATGTCAATGGTTGTCGCTGCGGGCCAATCACACGTTGCATTAAATCGAAGACTAACAAGATACTACTTCTTATTATTTCAGTCGATACCTTAAAAAGATGCTGAATACAGATACTCAGCCCTACTTAACAACAGGAATATAGCCAATTTGGCAAAATGTAAACAAATATAGGCTTAACATAAACTAACTCACAGAATCCATGGCAACTTTATACTTCCTGTTGATATCCCTCAATTTATGAGAATTGTAGTTCCCAAACTTTGTGCAAAGAAATTTATATAAGAAACTATATTTTGTTTGACATTACTAAGTCACAGAACGTCCCATCGACATGGTTATTATATTCCTGGACCACTGACACTCTCTTCTATCATTTTGTGTAAAAGGCCAAAGGGGTGGGGGTGTCAGAATTTGGAAACCCCATCGTCTAACACATACTGTTTAAGCAGTGAGATAATAAAAAAAAAAAGGTCTTCATAGATGCTGCGTGATGCTACCATCTAGTGTCAGTGGTGGTAATCGGGTGTGTGAATGCATGCAGTATAACTTCCAATGTTCCTGAGTACCGTTTGTAGGCGGAGTGGTCGTTCTTGACGCTGCATTTCATGTTCTTCAGCTCATCCAGCACAGCGAACATGTTGATGAACTTCCCGAGGGTCAGCAGGTACGCCTCAGAGACAAAGTCTTTTCTGCGCTCGGTGTGACACAGACGACGGACTTCTCCACAGAAACGGTCGATTGCTGTTCGCTGGAAGACAGAGACGATTTTGGCTTTTGCAACTAGGCCAGTCTTTATGTCGCAGAGAGTTCCTGCTGAATGTAGGATGGAAATTACCTGGAAGTACATGAAATTCATCAGCTTGGTGACTTCCGGCTCCAGGACCTCCACTGTCTTCTCATAGATCTCCACTCTGTTGGGCTGTTCGTTGCACTTCACCTGAGAGGAAAAGACAAACAAAGTGAACCCTCATGGAGATTTTGCTCACTGAGATATTATTATACAAGATTAGGGCTGCAACTAATAATTATTTTAATTATTGATCATTCTGGAGATTATAGAGTTGTTATACAAGTGCAAATCACAATTTCCAAGAACAACAGTTTAAAACTCCATTGTTATTCAGTTTGCAGTGATGTAAGACAAGTAGTCTGCAGATTCCTTAAATTTTAGAAGCTGGGAACAGCAAATATTTGTCATTTTTGATAGGAAAATGACAAAATTAGTCATGAAAGATATATGAACACACAATGTTAGCAAAAACACAGTGATTACCTGTGGTATTGCACGTGAGCAGCTCCTCCATGTGTAAAGCATGATGGCATACTCCTGCCCCTCCTCCAACATCTCATTCTAATTCAACAAACAGAACCAATCAGTCACATCAGTAACTCCACAAAAATAAATTCACACTCCGGCTAGCATTTTTCCAAACAGTACACAAGGACTATAACATACATGCTCCATTGCTTCTTTTCTAAATCGTTTTTTCCTAGTGGGTGGCAGGGCACTGCCTCCATACAAAGTGCTGTTTGATTAAGTCCCAGAGCAATTACCCCTCACTAATTAGACACAAAGCCCCACTATTCCCGTTAAGAGATGCTCCAAAGCATCCGTTTGTCCCCGGGCCATTTGCTTCTGGGCCTGGATCCTAGGAGCTGCCTGCTAGACAAGACCAAATGCTCTAGTGAGACGAGTAAGTCCCTTCCCAGATCCGGTTCATGGCAAGCCTTTAACCCCATTCCGCTGAATTTATTTTTCCTATATCAACTTATTGCTGAAAATAAATCGAAATAGAAAAAATGAAGTGCTTTCCCAGAGATGTGACCCTGCTGCTGTGTACCATGCTTGAGTGAACGGTGGCCTGCTCAATGTATCTGGCGATGCCGGTGACGAATGCATTTCGGTCCTCAAAGTTGGTGTTGAAGTTGGGCTGTGGGAAGATGGGAAATTATGATTATAAACCATGACACTCTGGTACAGGTGTCAGGCATGTGACAGGCAAAAACAATATTCAACATGCTACAAATCACCACTGTCGAGCCATTTGATTGGTCTTTTTCACAAGTAAGATTTTTAAATGTTCCCCATGAACTGAATTTAATTAAGCGGCATACCCACATACAATCACCTTACCCAAATCATTCTGCTTTAATCATTTCTAAAGCTGAAATTGTTTGCTAATTAAATAGGTGGCCAGCACTGTGCATTTGTGCAAATTACATTTGGATGAATTAAACCAATTGGGTTCAAAATGATTAAATAAATAAACCAAGTCAGTAAGAACAGCTGTGTCTCTGACTGGACAAAAAGCATAAAGTGTGACTGACAGACTGTGTCGGAGATTAGTGGTTGGACAGAGGCGAAACTGGGCCATAAGCACTGACCTGATACATGACTGAGGAGGGGAGGGGCTCGATGCATGGCTGCTGGTCCGGGAGAGGCAGCTCCTCCAGCAGGTCCACATTGGAGAGAGCATCCTCTAAAGTCACTGTGGACGCCATGTGGCTGACAAGAACAAAAAGAAGCATGTTTACAACTTTTGTCTGGACACAGCAGGACCATATTGCCCTTATCAAACACAATAAAGCATGACAGCCTTTATGCATAAACAATAACAAATGACACAGTAGATGTACTGCACTGTGGCTTCATTGTTGGCTAAACTAAACTTCATCCTAAAAAACCCCAATCCTCCACTAACTATAGGGCTGATGCAGCTGCAGACAGAGCACCATTGTCTCTGAACAATCTGCATCAAAGGAGCTCCACAGAGCACTTTAGGTTCCCCTTTATGCCAATAAGGTGCACACCGCTTCCTGCCCAAATAACCTCAGTATCAACCAAAAAGGGTTGTGAGTGGTGAATCATGGCCTCTGCACCCCTGAAAACAAACCCGACCTGATGCATCTGGCACTGGATTATCATTTATCTATATCTCGCCTCTTTTTTCATGCACATTCCTCCACATTTTGCTAACCTGAACTGTTTTTGCCCTTAGCACATGTACAGACGTGTAATAAAACAACTCCATGTGGTTAATGCGAGTTGAACAGAATGTCCTCACTATGCATTATCAATTTGTCTACTATAAAATTGAAAACGTGGATTCAACAGGCTTCTGGATGTGGATTGATGGTGCTATTTTAGAGTGTGATGGTGCAGAGTCGTTGTTTTGTTCTTAAGGAAAATCCATAACAGAGCATTATTGCAAAAAAAGTAATTTCACAAATTGTGTGAAATTTGCTGCTCCCATGCCTCATTTACATTCTATATAACTAATTCCACGGGGGAAAAAAACACTGAAACACAAACATGTCGAATTAAGCAGATGATGTAGTTGTTACATATACTCCCATTCCTCAACAGCTACCAAAAACATAATACATGCAGCCAACAAAAAATAAATCAAATGCAAATAGATTAGGGATGTATTAGGAAGTGGTGTGGTATGCTTTCGCATTCTCACGCTGCTGCTGACTGCTGACTTTTGGACGTCACCGACACCAACTGAACAATCAAAAAACCTATTGCAATCAGAATTGACAGCGAGTCAAACAATCCGCAGTGGAAAAACCGACGACACAAAAGCCTTGCAGTCACAGCGTGCACAGGCCCAGGGTCAGAGGAGGTCACTCACCTCCTGCTCTGTAGATGGAAGTACAGCACAGAGAGGGGAGGCTCCATAGAAAAAACTGCAGCAGCATACTGACATTTTGAAGGCTCGTATAACACGCACAATGACACAGCCACTTTTATGTCTTTGTCAGCCTTTAGAAGGCGTTCCATAACTGAGTGGCTGACAGTAATGCTCGCTGTCATCTCATGAAATCAGCCCTTGGAAATTGTAGTGGCAAATACAGGCCCACCCCTCTGACTCATGGGGCTCACGTGGCTGTTGAATGGTAACAAAATAATCACCCTTTTATTTTGGTTAAAATGGCAAGATGTTCAAATGTTGCTATCCAATAGTAGAGTAGTAGATGCCCGTATGGATTGAAGTAGAAGTAACCTGTTTTACCTTTCAGGAATGCTGATAAAAGATTACACTGAACTTGCTACTGGATCAGACTCAAACTTGAGGAGAACCTGTGACTTCACCTCCCTATATTAGGAGTTTGTGGAGGCATGCAGTCCGCAAAGATTTCTACACAACATTTGCAGAGTGACCGCCATCAGCGGCATCAGATTACAAAAGGCAGCTGCTCTTTTGACTATAAAATTGTGACAGGAACAAAAATGTTGTCATGGTAGCTTTGAGACTTCCTTGCATTAATGGGATTAAATAGAGTTTCTCAACAAGATAATAAAATAGTGCATGGTCTGAAGGGCTCTTCTTGATGAATTAGGCTTCATTGCTACATATTTAGAATTTTGTATAGTTCAACTAATTAAAAGCACTAAAAAAGGTCTACTACTTGGCACTAAAGCAGTAGTGTGATTTCACAAGCTGATGCTCTGGAAAACAGCATCACAGCCTGGACAAATTCATTTATTCCTCATAAATGTATAAACAATGCAAGTTAGTTCCTAATTTTGGACTGTAGCACACTAGTAGCACAGTGAACCTGAAATGACACAATGACTGAGCTTCAAGTGTTGATTGTCAGGTTTAAGAACATTTGAGAACATCGAGGTCTGTATTGGGGGAAAAATACTGGAATTGTAGCATTTTTTTTAATAGTACAGTTCACACACTATTCACTCACGTTAACACACTCAAATCAAAGCTGAACATCAGCTATTGAACCTTATAATCATCGTTTTATTTTAGAACAGATGTGTGGAAGTACAAATCCAACAAAATTGTCTTACTATCAGACTACTTAAAGACTGCATTGCGAGCAATGTAAGTCTCATTTACAACGCCTCAGTACACAACAACAATAAAAGTTATTCAACCGTATAGAGTAGAAATAGGTGTGGTTAGTTGTGAAATGCAGTTTTTGAAACAGTGGAGTATGTCAAATGGGAAGTTCTATGTAAAGTAGTTTTCAGAACTTGTCTCATTAATGATTAAACCAAATGTCTTTTTATAGTTTTGCCAAACTAAACTGCAAACGGTCAAGTAAGCAGCAGAACCGACTACAGATCAGTCATCCGAGTCACACAAGAGGGAAGTATGAATCCCAGACAATGGGAGCATGTGATGCATGGTCTACTTCAAGACTGACACTTAACATAAAAGCTGACGTCCAAGAAACTGAAAATAACAAAAAGAACACACACACAGTTCTGCATTTTAAAAATAGATGTTGTTCTACTCAGTTCATTAGGTCATTTTGTTCATATGTAAATGTAGAGAACAGAAAAAAAACATGAAGTATAGCTTTGAAATAAAAGTTCTAACTACAGCAAGTACAAGTGTTGTTCAACCTATTGGCCAACTTTAAATACGGTGAGAAACTACAGAAAGAACCCATGCTCGTTATTAAAAAAGGAACCTTGATGGCTTTTGCTTTAGTGCACAGTTCCTGTTAAGACTGCAACATCTACAGCTGTCTCCTCCTCCTCCCTAAGAGGCAGGCAAGGGACAAATTACAAAAGGCATGATCTTAAAGTGTTAATTTACCCAGCCATGTTGGTGGCCATTATACCCACTGCTGAAGGCTCTCTCTGTAATTGCACAGTAAGGAGCTTAAACCAGACTCAAGCAGGTAACCTAGGTGTGCCAAGCAGAGAGCAAACACAAGGCAGTGCCACGCAACAGTATGATATATGGGATTTATGGGACTACACAAAACAACAAGTGTCAAGATATAAACAAAACTACAACATGTAGGGGAGACTACTTTCATAAATAGTTACTATTAAAATAGTTTGGAGTGAGATCTGTGGGTTATCTAGCCAAATGGGGGTTCCAGGGCGTCCCCAGCAAAACAGGGAATAATTTATGTTCACTTTAATTCCATCCATTAGTAACACAATTGCAGAATATACGACTAGACAAGATTAATATCAAACTGGCTTTTAGTTCTTGGCGAGCTGGACTACTGGCTGGTAATGTTAGCTGGCTTCATTGCTATGTCTTGTGCTGCTGCGCGAGCTCGCTTAATGTCTGGCCGTGGTTGCAACAGGAGTGTAAAAAAATATCAACACTTGAGTATCGCAAGATTATGTCTTGTGAAATGTCTTGTAAATATAAATAACACAGGCCTTTGAAACAATATATCACTTTGCTTACAGTATCACAATATATTGAATCGTAATCCCTGTGTCGTGATACATATCGTATTGCCATATTCTTGCCACAGCAGAGCAAAATTGTCAACTTGCTATTGTTTGTACATTTCCATATTTATGACAATGGTGTATTAATGAATTGCATTTCCAAGCTGAAGGGGGTGCCAAATTGCAAAAAAAAATAATACCAAAAGTCAATGGCGCTATAAAAGAGACCAGTAAATAAAATAGGTTTTTCAAAAATTGTGGATCCCCGCAACCTTGAGAGGTCCTTAAGCATAGAGTCATACAGTAAATGTGCTAAAGAGTTGATCTGACAGGGCTGTGGTGGTGAACCCAACAAAAACACTTGATCTAGACTAACCAGGACATTGTTCTTTGAGACATGCTGCTGTTGAGTTTATCAAATATCATTTTTCTATGCTGAATGAGATTCCATTCACATCCATTGTAGTGGAGTGGCAGCAGAAATGTTAAAGACAGATATCTCAAAAGCTCTGAAGATAAAACTGAAACTATATGCATGGCTGGATACCCCTACTAGTAAGTGAAAATATGACATTTACAATATGTGGACTGACATTTCAAGCTAGTTGCTGTACGCAAACAGCAGCAGAAACATTCATCTGTGGAGCACTAAGGCTTTTAATGCTAATGCCAGATACAGCAGCTACAACATTTGACAGCAGGTCACACTTTCATAGATCCTTTCACATGTGAAGAGGGGGAGGAAGGCCACTATAGTCCTCTAAAAGTGAGAAACAGAAGCAACAGCAACGATCTGTGGCCTGCACAACATGTACTTTAAACATTTGCTCTGATGGCAAACAAAAATCACAAAACAGTTGCAATGAAAGTGAAATGTGATTTTTTTTTTTTTTTTTGAGTTGCGTCAAACAGCATCTGAAGGAAGTTGTACAGGTTTCTCTAGACTGAGGTGTGAAAACGCACCGTTTTAACACTTATTTTGGAGGATATCATGACACCACTTATCAGTACAAATGAATCTCTACACATCCTTGTTTTCGCAACTCAGTGCAACTTCACGTCACTTCAAAATATTTATGTTCACACTACATTCACATACATACATACAGCATTACCTTGAAACAAACGGCATTTACTTGGTCTACTGGAGACACAACTAAATGCAAACTTATGAGACATCCAAAGAAAGATCCTCATCACGTCTCTGTAGCCTGTATTTGGTTTATCTTATCAATTTTCTCCATTTACTTGTATGCCTTTTATACCAACTTATTTTGGACTTATATATATATATTTAAAGGGAATATATTTAAGAATAAAGCAAATATACTTGCAAAGACATTTCACAAAATCTCCAAACATGCAAATGTTTAGCGATCAACACAGAACAACAGTGGGAAAAGGAAACCCACTATTCAGTTTCAGTGGCTTCACCGCTGTACTATATACAGGAAACTGCATATATTACTTGCTTGCTATATTGCATTGCCTTTACAGCACGAAATTCAACCAGAGGAAGAAAAAATAACAAATGCTGGTTTACCTACAATACCACCATGCCTCATCACCCTCTCTCCTTCTTTCCTTTGAGTCCTCCAAGCTAACACTGATAAGAGGAGCAGCAATAAGTGTTTGATGGACACTCAACACAACAGTTGGCATCATTTTTCCTCCAAAGTGTCATTATAATCAGGATATTTTTCCCAACTGGTTATATAACGTACAGATTTTCAAATGTTTGAAAAAGCCGACTGAACTAGGGTTTAAACTGCGTGGCTGGGCAGTGAATGCAACATCAGGAGGGTGGGGGAATACAGTTTGGTTCTTGAACACAACAACTCCCCTACTACTACAGTACGTCCCAAAGAAACAAACAGAGGAGAAACAGAAAGAGATCCCCAAAAAATAAGCAATCATTCAGTTTGACATAGTAAACTCGCCGACAGTTTGTTAGCCCAAATAATGATGTCAACCTTTGGCTTTTTTTAGTAGTAACTTCAATCCTACTGCGGCTTTCACACGGGACGGGCAGATTTACATCTACCGTCTCTGCTCCAACTCATAATTAGTGACACATTTATCTGTAATAAAGCTCAGAGCGATAATAATAACGGGCTTTTGAGGTGAAAAAAAAAACTCCTGGTAGTCCTGCCTCCAACATGTAATGTGGTAATGGCTGTGTCCCTGCTCCGAGCCATGGCCTGAGATTAGTCTGAGCCCGGGCCTGTGAGCCAGGAAAATGGCTTTGCGTTGCAACAAGCCGTTAACCTCCTCAAGCTAATTTCACGCAGGTCCATTTAAAATAAGTGTTGTTGTTTTTTTATTTAACGGACAGCTTTAACGAAGCGGTGTTAGAAAGGCTACACCCAAAAGCAATGCCACTCAACTTTTTTTCCCCACCACCGTGGCTAACTTAGCTGGGAATACACACACACACACTGAAACCTACTTCGCGATCAATCGTTTCTACTCACCCGGAGTTTGCTAGTTAGCAAGGAAAACTTGTGCGGTTAGAAACCGGACTACAGCGCCATGTAACCGGAATGTTGTTCCCTCTGGCGAGTGGGTTCAAGTTTGGAAGTCTTAATCCAAAGTTGTTTTTTTTCCAGTCGTCAGCCAGAGGAATCTTTCCTTGGTCGGTATTATTATCATGGGCGGGGGAGAGAGAAGTAGAGCAGGGAGTTCCTGTCTCTCAAACAGGGAAACTCAACAGGAAACTCCGCTCAGAGCTGCGGTGCAGGCCCCCTCCACTAGGGCAGAGGCAGGATGAAAGGTGAAGTCAAAGGAATGTACAGTAACGTGCCCGAGCGTATGGAGGCTGATTAGTGCCAACAAAAAGACACACACAAACACAGCAAAAAAATAATCTCAAATTAAATATATTAAGTATTCCCAAAATATAAAATAAGTTTGTGTTTTTAAATATTGAATGTTAAAATAAAAACTAATGCAGTCTACTATTAGGCATAGGTATTAATATAGTTATACTTTCAAGTTACTGTGAGTTACAACCACTGCCAAAGTTATATATAAGTAACTAATAAAAAGAAAAGGCCCTTTAAATAAAATGATTTTATTTTCAAAAAGGGATGAAAGGCAAACTTAATAAAAACAACAACATGCAAATGTAAAAAATCTGAAGTAAAATAAAAAACTAAGACAAGAAAATAAAGTAGGAAACAAAAATATTTTATTTTTAAAAGGATGAAAGGCAAACTGGTTTAAAAAAACAAACAAACATGCAAATGTAAAAAATCTGAAGTAAAATAAAAAACAGACAAGAAAATAAAGTAGGAAACAAAAAATATTTTTGTTAAAAAAAAGGGATGAAAGGCAAACTGGTTTAAAAAAAAACATACGAGTGTAAAAATCATAAGTAAAAAAACAAAACAAACTAAGACATGAAAATAAAGTAGGAAACAAAAGTATGGGCACATGAAAAGAAATACATAAGATTAAAGTGGCCCTTATGCAATTTAGTCTAGTAAAAACACTACTCGTATATAATAAAAAATAATAGTATTTCCTTTTTTAATAAAAAAAAAAACTACCCATTTTATGTTTCAAATCCCTCATTTTGTTCAGGGTTGAAGCAGGGGCTCACTGACACCCATATAAACATTTTCACCCAGTCTTTGGGGTATGGAGGACACCTACACAGAAACAAGTAAAAGAAAAAAAGCAAACTTCAAACGTCATACATCTGATGACCCTTGTTGCCAGTGACGAACAATGAGCCACTTAGCCGACCTTATTGAACTCTAAGATCAATTAGGCTAATAGGATAAGTCTAAGCTCCCTCTTATACCATACACAGTGAATGAAAAAAGGAAGGCAACACTGTCTAAATGAATAAATTGTAGGTTGTGTACATTTAGCTAAGGTTGTCAATTTGATTAAAGCCGTAAGGTAGTACAGCTTGTACGATGAGACACAGCATTTTGTCACTATGGAAAGTCATTAGGTACACTTTTATCTAATGAAGCCCAACTGAAGCAATGCCTAGATTACTTTTAAAAAGCCTTTAAATCGGTTTGCAGTAGGTTACTGTCAGAAAAAGACGGACCACACTGCCAACAGCCAGCAACTTCATCACTCTGTCAGAGCTATCTGGCTGTGGTGAGTGTGGTGCTAGTTATACAAGGTACAACTGCAACATAAACAGAGGGCCTTGTTTGTTATTAATTGTAATGGCAAATTTATAATCATTCATTATGTATCCTTTTTCCTGATGTTTTAGTATAATCATGCATGTTGAGACCAAGTGTAACTTTGTTAGTCTGTTTCTTAACTTTGAAACTTTGGAGTGATCGTGTGGTGGTGCAGACCCCCCTTTTGTGGAGCCTCTGTGACCTATGAATCGTATTACAATAAAGGAAAGACAACTGATAGTTTAAGAGTGTTTATTCTCTTATACGGGTTTTGCCACAACATTAATGAACACCATTTACTCATTGGCTGGAATTAACAGATGTTCATACCATTTCCACAGCTTACTGTACCTCACCAAGCAATACTCAAATTTACATTATCATAGATATGCACTGTCTTAAGGGTTTACCCAGATATTGCAAATCAAGTAAAAATGAATTCTGCTAAAAAAAATATCTTTAACTATACAATATACTATACATACATACTATATACTCTAAACCTGATGGTCAACACAAGAACCCACCATGTTACCATGACCTTTAACAAATTTAATTAGTGTATACGTTGTTTATTTACAAGGACTGATCATTTACAGGTGCATCTCAAAAAATTAGAATATCGTGGAGAAGTTCAATATTTCATGTCAGTTATTTCAGAAAGTGAAAATTGTATATATTCTAGACTCACAGTCCTGAGAAGAGCGCTAATCAGCTAATTAACTCAAAACACCTGCAAAGGTTTCCTGAGCCCTTAATCTCTCAGTCTGGTTCAGTGCACACAACCACAATCATGGGAAAGACTGCTGACTTGACAGTTGTCCAGAAGACACTCATTGACACTCTCCACAAAGAGGGTAAGCCACAGATGGTCATTGCTGAAAGGGCATGCTGTTCACAGTGCTGTATCAAAGCATATTCATGGAAAGTTGACTGGAAGGGAAAAGTGTGGTAGGAAAAGGTGCACAAGCAACAGGGATGACTGCAGACTTGACAGACTGAGAGATTAAAGGCTCAGGATTGTCAAGCTTTGTTTGACAATCCTCTCAAGGACAAGCTTCACAAGGAGTGGACTGAGGCTGGAGTCAGTGCATCAAGAGTCACCACGCACAGACGTGTCCAGGAAATGGGCTACAAGTGTCGCATTCCTAGTGACAAGCCACTCCTGAACCAGAGACGTCAGAAGCGTCTTACCTGGGCTAAGGAGAAAAAGAACTGGACCGTTGATCAGTGGTCCAAAGTCCTCTTTTCAGATGAAAGTAAATTTTGCATTTCATTTGGAAATCAAGGTCCCAGAGTCTGGAGGAAGAGTGGAGAGGCACAGAATCCAAGTTGCTTGAAGTCCAGTG
>JBBPCS010000375.1:1867223-1882062 GCA_037974645.1 Hollardia meadi
AAACCCAAATGTTTTCAGTCTACAGCAAAAATAAAGGAATTGGCCTCACTGTTCCAATACTTTTGGAGGCGAGTGTATATGAAAGTTTAACTTTTTGAATTATATTATGGGAAAAAAATGAACTTTTCCACGATATTCTAATTTTTTGAGATGCATCTGTATATACATATAAATCAATGTTATAATAATACCATTTATTGTGCTTAACCTATATACACATTTTTAACAGTCAGCATAACAGCTCATATAAAACACCTAATTACAAAACTTACATTTTTTGTTAGTGCAGAAGCTGATGCATGTTCACAAGTAGCTTGTTTCACTGGGGCTCTAATGATGCACACATAATCCTCAAACAGTGAGAGCAGATAGTGACGTCATATGTTGAACATCATCATGAACAATGACAGCTGTCAGAGAACAGACAGTAAAGAGACAAAGAACCAGACAATGGAGTTCAGTCCATCACATCAAAATGGACACATGCATGGTTCCTCAGCACTGCTCAAAGCCTGCCATCAGAGAGAGGGCCAGAGACTCCACTGCACAAAGAGGACAAGCAGAGAACATTTAATTACTTCTTAATTATTCTCATCTGTGCATAACGTGTAAACAATGTACGAGCACAGCATCAATACATGTAGTTCATTGGAAATCTGTATCAATTCAACAGAAGGATCAGTGTTTTACTTACGATGAGGGAAGGAGCCACGACATACGGCCTTATTGAGTATTGTCACAAGGAACATGTGACAGTTTTTAAAATCAGATTCCATTTTATCAATGGACTCGATCCTGAAAGGGAAAGAAACACAATATTTAGACGTGAACAGGCTGGTCAAGGAAGCTACAGCACTACAGACTTGAGATTTAGTGGTCTACGACAAAAAAAAAACAACACATTAGTATATGAACACCTTGTTATCTTTAAACAATTTCACCACAAATATAATGACCTTAAATGTGCCGTGTGTGTACTGCTATAGTTTGTCTAGAGTTTTCCTTCCAATTTATATCAAAGCTCTTACTTCCAGGCTCCAAATCCAGCTTGCCATCGGTCAGAGAAGATGAGGACTAGATTGAGAACCTTCATTATTGCCTCCTTCACAAAACTGACCTGAGAAAACACAACAGCGTTGGACAACAGTGGATACCTGAAGTATTATAAATGCATGTAGGAAGCTCGTCTGAACAGGGAACACAATAACACAAGATGATTTGACAAAATGATGACTGATGTGTATTCATTTATTGATCTCCAAAGGAAAACTCCTTTTCTTTGGCCCCCCGTCTGCACAGTGAGGCTCAAGTGCAGCTTCCACTGTGGAAAAGCAGTGCTCTTTACCTTCTCCCTCAGTAGACAACGGTCGTGAATTGTTGCCAAATATCTGTAATGGATCTTGATCAGCTGGTCCAGGTCCTTTGCTTCTTGTACTTGGTGCTGAAACTCCAGTCCCGTGCTGTGCAGAATCTGCCAAAGAATGATGCAGACACGTTATAGATTGTACGCAAATTCTTAGATTTATATTCAATGGACCGTACAGGTGGTATTGATCAAATTTGTAACTGTCCTGCTGTCCCTAAATGCACCATTACTGTGACTTTTCAAAGCAGTATCTTATTATACCTGCAGCATACTGTTCCTGCAGAATGATATGCTTTGGAACTGGCCAAATAATACTGTAAAGTACAAAGTACATAATGGGTGAAAACAACTTGAAAACGCATGTATGGTCGTTTAACAACAGTGCTTCACTGCTCTACAAAGCCAAATTACAAGAACTACAATTTTGGTCAAAATTTATTATGACTGAAAATTAACTTTTAAATTACTTTTTTTATCTTGTGACAAATTGAGGGAAAAAAAACAATGTCAAAATTTCAGTAACTACAAAATCCAACCAAAAAAAAAACTGGAGGTGTAGTTACTGCGCTCTGCCTTGGTTTGTCTGAGCGTTGGCTGCAGTCTGTGACAACCATCCAAGCTTTTAATGAATGAAGCTTCAGTGGTAATATTTTGGCTAACACATAATTTATATAACTTGAACATTGTAATCTCTACAGAAAGTATTACAACAATGTTAACATTTATTGCTGTAGATTTGACTGGTATCTATTTCTATTAAGGAACTTTATTATATTCTATGAGCGCATGTACTATATCTCTATAAAATAGCTCTATTCAAATAATACCTATATTTTACTATTAAATATATCAAGCCATTTAAATAGGTTAAACCTCACAAAGTAAAGCTTGGGGATTGCTTGATTTTTTTCTGAATTTGTCATCTATCTCAACTTTTTAAAACATGCAAACAATAAATCAAAGATATAGTATAGTCAGAAATGAAATTGTTAGATTGTAATTACTGCGTATATATCCGTTTAAGGCAATACAAAGTCAATCTGCATTTTTGGGAACAAAACTCAAATAATTTGTCATAAAAAAAATTCTTAAAAGCCATGAAAATTACTTGAAGAATACTTTTTAAAAGCACATAACCGCTGTTATACATATACACACATTTGGCTGGATAGTCAAAAAACTTTGAAGCCATTTTTCTAACAATTGAAAATACTGACATGTACATGTCACAGCAAGAAAAGCACAGGCGTATCATTAACACATCTTTAATGTTATTAGTAATACTCGTGCTGTTCCCACTACGTCTGCTGTGAAAATATCTGTTCCATGATTCGTCTCACCCTGGTCGTGATGTAGTTGTGAAGGCTGTTGACAAAGTGCATCAGTTTGACCCGCAGCAGACACATTCGGTGAATCTGCTGATGAATAGGCTCTTTGACCTTTATTTCCTCCACCAGAGCTCCCTCCAGTTTCTTAGTGACGTCTGTGAAATCTAGAAGAAACAAACACATTTCACATATTAGAAATAACACTATAAAAAAAATTCTCCACATCCTGATAGTCACACTGATGACCAAGTTGTTTTCATACATATCAATTATTTGAGTTTTGTTTTGGAGAATGTATTATATTATGCTGATTTTAAAAGAGCGACCTTACCACTGAACCTAAGTGTGTCCAAACTGTATTTGGCCCATTTGATCTGCAGCAGAAGGAGAAACACTTGATTGTAGATCTTCTGGCACTCGGAGCTGATCACAATGTCCACAGGCCAGGGCACCTGTGGAGAGAAACAGGAGTACATGTCAACATGGCAACTTCAAAAAAACATCAACAAAATGTCAGCCAATACATTCACATTGCTTACCTTGTAACTTAGGGTCAGCACCTCTAGATTGTTTACAGGATGTTTTTTCCTGGCAGGGTCAATGGTCTCCAAGAAGACTGACAACCTACAAAATATGAAATTATGGGGGGATAATTAAAAGAAATGATCCTCCTAATTATCATTACACGCTCCCTAAATCTGATTTTGTTAATAAATACTTGTAGTACCTGCTGCTGTCTTCAGGGTGGCGCTGTCCAACTGCCTCCTGCAGCTGAACGTTGAGAAAAGACAGCTGCTGCCAGCTCTCCTTCTCTTGCACCTTGTCAAAGATGGCCGTGTAAAAGTCATACATGGTGTCTCCAGCTTCCAGCAGAAAGTAGTTCCTCATAGCTTGGAGGTATTCCAGCAGCCTGTGGAGACACCGAGGAACTCAGACGCTCGATATGCAGGGGAAAAAAATCCTCACTCATAAAACCCCAAGAGTGATACTTACTTGTAGTCTTTTTTCAGAGTCTTCATTAGGTTCCCGCAGCACTCGATGTACCTCCTCTCAATGTGAGGGTACAGGCAAGAGCGCAGCGTGAGCTCAAATGTTTGGCAGGTGACAGACTGAGATGAGCGGTCCACGATGAAATCGCCTCCAGAGAAACACTCGTGGAAGTCGCTCTGCTCCAAGTACAGCCTGAAGAGGAACACAGACAGATAGATTTTAAACTCTTTGGATTTACCAACGCAAGTCTGGGACAACAAAAATATAATCGCTTTAAAATCCAATTGTCTTTGGACAGCACCACTTGAGAGATTATAAACCCAGCAGTTACAAAAAGGCATTATATAATGATGGCTAAAGTGAATCCCTAAGCTTTGTTCTTAAAAGGATGACAACTGTTGAGTGTTTTTAGTTTTCACATTCTAGCATTTTAATTTGCTTCCATCTTTATTTCTAAGCAGAGCAAACGTTAGTCTAGTTGTCATTTGAATGCAGTGGTTGCTGCTTACCTGGCAAAGTTGATGGCCAACAATGGATCATGGACGTCGTCGAACTCCAGGTGCTGTGCTATGATGGACTGCATCTTTATGAGGCTCCTCTTCGTGGTCTGTTGTTCAGTTACTGTGTCTATGGGCGACTCCTCTTGGCTGCACAGGCGTGACTGCACTGACTCTAGAAACAGTGTGTACAAACTCTTCCTCTCTGCATCTGCAATGCAACATTTCAATGTTGTTTAAAAATACAGCAACACCGCTCTGTCTAGTGAAAAAAAAACTTGAAACCTAAATTAATTGAGGTGCACATAAAAAGCAAACACTGACCCCTGGAGGACCTCTGAGACTGTTCAGTCTCCTTGCAGTCCAGATTTTTGAGCAGCTGCATGGACTTCCCAGCCATGATGATCTGCTTGAGGACGGGTTTGAGGAAGGACACCATCGTGAGCTGCCTGTTGCTGGAGCCCTGATCCCCTCCGGAGCTGCCGCTGGCTGCGTCGTTCAGTTTCTCCTCATTCTCCACTGTCTCAGATACGCTATACAACGTGTAGGTGGCGTACCAGAAGTCCCTGTGGTTCACTGGGACATCCTTGTTCCTGTTCAAATGTCTCTGTTAGTTACTGTAGCGCAGCAACCAAAATGTTAGGTTAGAAATTCATGGTCTTGTTAAATAATCTCTGCTACATACCTCTGGATGATGAACTCCTTGGCAGGGTCAAACAGGTGGCCGTGAACAATCCATTCATCCACAATCTCCAGATATGGTCTTACTGTCTCTGTCCATAGAGAAAATAACAAGGCCACCTACACACACACACAGGAATGATCATACACCCAGATTTCTTTTTCCTTGTTAAGATCCATTACGTCGGCTTTTTGTGTTGAATTAGCAAGTTTCTTACTCAGGATAAACTCACCGCTTGCTCTGATGCTTCTCCGACAGTGTCATACTCAATGATGGCTTTGTACAGGGTGTTGAGCAAGTGAGAGGCCCGCACAACATTTGGGGTCTCGGGGGGGACTTCAGCGACCCCGGTACAGAAGACTTTATGCAGCACTTTGATCTGTGCCAAGTGAGGGTTGAGTCGCTCCAGAACTGCAGACAGGGTGACCGTCTCATCTGCAAGAGAGGAAAACATGTCAAACCCCGGCTGACATACGAATTAAACCCCATATGAATCTGAATCTGACAACTAGGGCTGTTCAACACAGTAATACTGTACATGTCAGTACTGAACATGTCAGCAATGTCATGACAGCTCATATATGGAGACTTTCCAACATGCAGAAATGAAGCAACTTGCTGGAAACCAAAAAATTATTATTTTTTTTTAGAGGGGATTATTTATCTTCATGCTCATATTTTCGTGATATCGTATCAGAGGTTCCCCAACAATTTCAACCCTAAACATACTTGCACTTGCCATTGCATATGAGCTCTCTCTCAATTGTGGTCAGCTCCTCTTTGAAGCTGGTAAAGTACTTGTTGAGCGCCCACACAAAGGCCTGGTAGGTCCTGAAGGGAGGCTCGGAGCCCTTCTTGGAGCTGTGAGAGGAACCGGAGCCTGGTGGGCAAGGCTCCGAGCTGTACCCCGTCACCTCATCTATGAACCTCTGCAGCCTGAACACCGCCTGCCCGTACACAGCAATATGCTCCAGTACAGAGCGCAGGCAGTTCTGCAGAACAGAGAGAGAAAAGACTGTGTTTCCTACAGTGGACAGAAGACACATTTATTGAGATATAATACGAGCCATTTTCAGATTTTCAACTTACGCTGGTCAGATGAGTTACCACCACGTTGTTCCTTACTGACATTTTTCCATCATGGTGCTGGAATATAAAGTGTTTCTTAACCCCAGAAAGAAGCCTGCAACATAACAGTCATACAGCTCATCTCTATGATAACACAAAATATCACAAATATGAGCCTGCAAATGAAGAAATGAAGAACATTTTCTCTTTAAACCAACAAGGACTCAAATGTTTGGGGATCTACAAGATAATAAAAGCTCAAACTTGTGAAAAAGCAGATTAACTTCTTCGTAAAGTTTGTGCAGTGAGCACAGTTGCACATCATAGCATCATTTCATCTTACCACAGTGTCTCCCGTATTACTTGGGTCTCTGTGACAAAGGCCTTTTCTTCCGGCAGATACAGTGGATCCGTGTTATACAAGTGCTGATCCCTGAGAAGAGAGACGCTGAAGGTTAACATCTTCAATCATTTCAACTCACAAACACCCCAAAGTAAACCTCTGTGTTTGACAAACAGTCTATTTCAAAAAGATCTGCAGATATACAGCCATACTTTTAGTCTCGACTGGTATCAAATTAAACATTTCTTTACCAATTCATCTCACAGATTATATGGCATTACATTTTTTTTTAGGAGAATGTAATTTAAAAGTGCAAAGTGTAAGATAATTCATTGTTGAGTGTCATTCTCAGGTCGTCAAATAATAACGATTTGGGTTGGTGGGTCCCTCCCACCATCAACCTAAAGCATCAGTATTTGACGACCTGAGAATGTGACACATTGCACCTTTAATACAACTGCCAAATGAGCAAAAAAACTACAACTATTACAAAAATGCATATTTTCTATGGCTGATATTGCTGTGAAATATTGGATATTGGTACCTATAAAACTACACCTAGCATTAAAGCCATATTTATTATGATATTTTGAGCATAAAATCATAATACTTGGGAGAACATCGTAAAACCACACCAATTAAATCATAATTTGCAAAAATAAAAAATACAATAAGGTCTTATTTTTGCATGAAAAATCATAATATTATGGGACTTAAATTTTAATTTTACAAGAAAAAGTAATATAATGAGAAAGCTGTGATAAAAAAGAAAAGTCATAATATTTTAACAACAAAGTCATAATATGAGAATGTTGTAAATCAATGCATCCATACTTCATTCTAAAATTAAGTCACACTGCATACAACAGTTTGGAGTCTTACCACACATTGAGCAAGTTGGAGTGTAAATGCAAGCTGTGAGGGAAACGAGGAGCATGAGCCACCCAGTACGGTGTCACTATATGCTGTTCAAGCCAGGCCCGGGCGTCAGGCTCACCCACTGGGAACAAACAAACTGGAATTATTTTCAGATTTAGAAAGAGCTTCAATGTCTCCATTCCATATTAATTTATTTTTTCATTATCATGCTAGTTTGCTGCGTGACCCGTTCACACCTGTCCATGTAACTGGGACTGTCTTGTTGCTGTTGTCCTGGTCTTCCTGTGGCGTTCTGTCCAACTGGATCCCAGAGTCTTCCCTGCTGATTGGCTGCTGGCTGTCATCTTCCTCACTCTCCTCCTCAGACCACTCCTAAAAGCCATTCACGACTGATTCATTTCTGCTGAATGCTTAGCACATGAAGTTTTGTGTGCCTCAACATAGCTCTATACAAATTTAAACCCTTGAAAAGGTGTAATCATCCAAAATTACTTAAGACATCTGTGATGATGTGCAGGGCCTTTGAAAAATATGCAGCTGTATTGTGTTCATTTGTGTCAATAAAGAGAGGATTTTGTTATGATTGACTCACAGGGGTGTCTGGGTATGGTCCAGTGTCTATGTCCTCACCCTCCATCAGATATTTAGCCCAGTCAAAGTTGTCCTCTTGTTCTGCAAAAGAAGGGTGTAGCCAGATGAAAACCATTCAAAACTTTCACAAGTGAAGCTAAGTGTCTCTGAAACATCAACTCACCGGCCTCCTTTAACCTGGGTCTCTCAGTAAAGTCTGTGTTTGAAGGGGACCCCGACAAGAAGAGCAGCAGTGACAGCACGCTGTAGTGTACATCAGACTGTAAAAAGACATAGAAAACTATGCTGTATTTAATGTAATTTTTCCACATCGGGAGTCAGGACGCTGTGGCCTGAGGAAACATGGGCCAAGAGGACAGGCATCTACTGGGGATTTGTGTTGAGGGAAGTGTTAGATCATAGACTGAAACTACATAACAAAGGGGTTGTCATTTTTGGTAATGCAAAAGTACTGAATGAGTTACTTTTCTCAGTAGGTAACGCTGTACAAGTTATGGCTGTAACCTATTAAGGTAATGAGTTACTTTTAAAAGTAACGCTACCCAACACTGGTCATAGACCCCAATGTCTGAGGCATACTGTACCTTTGTTCCATCTGTATTTGGTAAAGGTGAGTTCAGGAACTCTTCAGTCAACCTCATCCAGCTTTCTGCTTTACTCAAGTCTGAGTGGACCATGAGCTTTTCATAGATTCTGGAAAAACACAGTAGATTAAAAATTATGAGTGTCATCCAAAACACCTGCAATGTACTATAAGGGGAAATAGGAACATTAGGACCTTCCTAATGACAGAATCAGTCACACCAATGAGCTTGGGGAGGTTTATTAAAAATGAAAGATCCAGGGATTGATTTACTTAAAACAAGGTGTTATTGATACTGGACTCATCTTCAATTAAAAATATAATAAATACTATTGAAAACATCCACTACCGCTAAGTCAAATGGACTTTAATATGCAGCATGTTGACAGTAAATTAATGCAAATTGCTCATTTGTTACAATGGAAAACTAAAAAGACTCGCTCACCCACTTATACTGCGTTGGACTTTATGGCTGTCCACGTCCAAGTAACGATGAAACCTGCCAAGAAACGAGACTATTACTATGTAACACTGTTTATAGCTAACGTTTGGTTACATGTTAGCAGCTGACAAGCTAGTTCCCATCCCGTCAGTGGCTCAGTCACCTGAAATTTGACCAGGCAAATTTCATTGCCAGCTGAAAATTCTGGTCCTCCTCATCCTCGACCCCGCTGATGCATCTTATCAACTTCTTCGTTTCCTTCTCTGTCTCCTTTTCGAACGTGCTCCAGTGTGCCATGTTGATGTTGACAGCTAGCTGTGATGTTGACAGTTAGCTTGACGTTAAAAGCATCTACATGCAGCCAGCTGGCTCTCTTGTCAGGTTTGGCGCTGGCCAGGTGAGTTTGTAAGATGCGGTGCTAGCATGTACAAGAAAATGTTAGCTAGACAATGCTATTTCTTGTAAAGGGACAGCTTCACCTAGTTGATTCCATTGATTCCCTCGTTACCGCGCAGGGTTTGTCTCTCACAAACGTTACGCATGCGCGCTTATCCTGGTTTTTGAGACAAACCAGGACAAGTGCGCATGCGCCAAATTAAACGGAAGGTATAATTTGATATACTTTAATTTTCTTTGACTCTAATGTAAAAGCTCATGTTTAAAAAATGTCGACTTGAGTAACGAAAGCGTTTAGAGACTAGTCATAGAAAAATACAGCCGACGGAATACAAGAGGAGCGCTAAATCTTTGCACTCATGTCTTACTAGTCTCCCATGATTCATTGCGGCAGAGTAAGGTTACTGTCGGCATATCGTAACCGTTATAACCTCTTCCCTTCAAGACTCTTTGAGACATCAATTAAACTGTGCTCCTCCTCACTCGTTAACCTACGTACTTTAATAACAGTTTCTCGAAGGGATATATACACAATACCACTTGTAATGGGTTTTAAACATTTGTTTTATCGACTGACTGCATATGTGCGTAAAAAGAAGGAGAAATAATCCTATGTATTGTCTTTAATGGGGCGTGGTTAATCCTCCCACACACACACATACACACACGCGAACACATAACTTTACTGAAGCTACCACAGTGCTCACAAAGCGCTGTGCCGACAAGAAGCTAGCCAGCCCCTTCCTGCAAGAGGAAATGAAGAGGAGGCTACATAAGAAATACTTGGTTTTGATCCTGGCATATTCAGGTTTACTTCTGTTAATCCCGTACGTGTTAGATTACCGGGATAAATCCATTCAACACGGGAGACATGGACTGGCGCAGCAACAGCCCAGATGCCCAGATTTGGAGAACACGGTGGCGTTGCTGTGGGATAACAGTTACAAACTTAACGGCAGCGAAGCCACGGAGTACGCCGTGAACAGGAGCCAGTCTCGGATACATATCTACTTGCATGCCACCTGGAGGACTGGCTCCTCGTTTCTGGGGGAGTTGTTCAACCAGCACCCCGATGTTTTTTACCTGTACGAGCCAATGTGGCACATATGGCAGGCTCTGTACCCGGGGGATGCGGGCAGTCTGCAGGGCGCAGTGCGGGACATGATGAACGCCTTGTACCGCTGCGACTTCTCCGTGCTCAAACTTTACGCCGGCTCGCAGAACATCACCACGTCGTTCATATTCGGCTGGAAAATGAACAAGGTGATATGTTCGGAGCCGCTGTGCGACGCGCACAAGCGGCACGAAATCGGACTGGTGAAGGAGGACCGGTGCGCAAAGTGCCAAAAGCGAGACATTAGGGAGCTGGAGCGGGAGTGCAAAAAGTACCCAGTGATGGTAATCAAAGGAGTCCGCGTTTTGGACCTGAGCACGTTGGTTCCTCTGATGAAAGACCCGGCGATAAACCTCCAGATCATTCAGCTCTTCAGAGACCCGAGGGCCGTGCACAACTCCCGCTTAAAGTCCAAACAGGCCCTGGTGAAGGAGAGCATTCAGGTGCTGAGGAGTAAGAAGCAGACCGACAAGTACAAGCGGCTGCTGGTGCCGAGCAGCAAAGTTAACCGGGCTGAGAGTTACGTCTCCAGCGCCATGGAGCTCATCTGTGACAACTGGCTCAGTGACATGCTGCTGGTGATGAACGCGCCTCCCTGGGTGAGGAGGAACTACCACCGCATCCGCTACGAGGACTTGGTCCTGCACCCCATGGAGGAGCTCCAGAGGCTGTACCGCTTCTCCAACCTCTCCAGCTTCCCCGCTCTGGAGAAGTTTGCGCTGAACATGACACACGGCCAGGGGTACTCATCAGACAGGCCGTTCCTGATATCATCCAGGGACGCAAAAGAGGCTATATATGCCTGGAGGGAGCGGCTCAACGTCGAGCAGATAAATCAGGTGGAGGCCTACTGCAGCGAAGTCATGAGGCAGCTGGGGTATCAGAAAAACAGCGTGGACAAAACAACATGAGGGTGTGCCACGAGGAATCAATGGGTTAAGGTATGGTGAGATCACACACAGGGGTGCTGGGGTGCATGTTTTTAAACACTCATGTTTTTAAAGCTACACTCCTGTCAGTGCAGGAAGTTGGGGATTCAACAAAAAACATTCTTCAGGCTCCAGGTCTACTGCTGTGCTCTGTGGTAGATCCCCGACCCCTGACCTCTTTCTGAGTGAGGCAAATTGAAAACAGAGCGTCCATATGGGGATCAGTAGCGCACCACATTTTTATTCATTTGACACAGCGCACACACACACAGTGCCAAGCTTATTGTTACTTCTCAGTGATGGTTGTCTTTCATTATGCAGAGTGATGTATCTGCAAAGTTTGTTCTCATTTTCATCTGCCAAAGGGGCGACATTTCTCTTTAAGTAGTGAGAGCACAAGCATGAGTTTGGAGGCCATTCATGGTCCAACATACAACTTACACAAGTGTGATGTGGAAACCCAAAGCCTCCGATGCACATATGCTGTGATTCTAGGAATTTTTAACAAGATAGATAAACTTTATTTGTTCAAAACCATAGCAGACACAAATAGATTTTTAAAGTAAACTATTTTATGTCATAAAACATGCCTGGAGGGGGCCTTTAATTTTATTTGATTGAATATGATTTTACGTGCAAAATATACAGTCTTTAATGAAATCCCCCTGTGTATTAAAGAATCTGGCGATATGATACGTATCGCAATACACGATTCAATATATTATGACATATTGCAATTTAAGCAAGGTGACATATTGTTTCATAGGACTGTGTTCTTTCTCTCTACACTAGTGATATGTGCTAACTTCTTCCTGTCTCAGTTGACGCTGTTGCATTGCAGCGGAAGAGTCAAATGGCTGAAAATGTGTTACAACACTGCCGTCCAGCAGTCAAGTGTTTAAACATGACTCAAATCTTTAAATCTAAACTACGAGTTAAAAATCGATAGTGCTTTTGAGAATTGATACAGTATCACAAAACACGGCATCACGATACTCAATTGTATCGATATTTTCTTACATCCTTAGTTGATTGTGATGGTTTTTAATTGTTCTCATTACAACCCCATCTCATTAACTGTATTGTTAAGATCATATTGGACTCTGGTCTTGTGTTTTACATACCATTGATAGCCTATTGACACGTGTTGCTGTTGCTTTTTTCACACAGAACTTTCCCTTTTAGTTTAAGCCTGCCATTATTCGATTGTTTCTATTATCGATTAATCTGCAGTTTATTGCGACGATTAATTGTTGAGCCTATAAAATGTCAATTTTCCAGAGCCCGGAGTGACGTCTCCAACTTGCTTATTTTGTCCAACCAAAAGTCCAAAACCAAAAAGTCCAAATTACTCTTCATTTACTATCATAATGACAAAAGAAAACAGCAAGTCCTTACATTTAAGAAACTGGAGCCATCAAATGTTTAACATTTTTACTCTAGAAAGGACTGAAATGATTAATTAATTTTCAAAATGGTTGGCAACTAATTTTCTTTTGATCAACTAATCGATTAATTGACGCATTTGTGTTTTCTTAGGGTTAATGAATCACATGTTAGGTTTGGTTTTTGGTAAATGCATTTCAGCATTGCCATTTGAACTCAAGTGACACTGCTGTAACAGATTGTTATTGCTATCAGAAAGGGGCAGTCACAGAAATATTTCTCCCTCCTTAATGACCGACTGATATTCTGCTAAATAGAGGCCTCATTGTTTTCTCCCTGGCAATGCTGGGTCCTCTCATGGATAGCAGGGGGGACTGGCAGTGAGTTGCAGGGCCTCAGACTGTCAAGAAGGGGGTCATTGTGTAGGGCTGTGTGTGACGGGATAGAGCTCCCAGGGTTACCACCAGCCTGTCACCACCAACCCTCACAAGCGCACCCTTTAGAGCTGGGCCGCCTGCAAGCCGCCAGCTTGCAGCAGAAACAGGGTGGGAGGCAGTGGGTGCCTCTTATTACCCTGCCTCCACCCTGATGCTGCACGCTGATCAAGCAATTGATGGAGGTCATGAACATTATTAATCCTATTATAAATCCTATTGAAAGTGTTTGTGGTCCTTGTGCTCTGTTTATCTTTCAGTGTGCAGATATGTCAGAACTCAAGGGTTTTATTTTAATCTTAAGCTTTTTTTCCCCTTTTTTTTTCCCTCTTCCAGGGACCGGGCATTCGAGGCTGAGGGCAAAAGGTGGAATAACAAAACAAGCAGCTGGAATGTGGTCCACTGGGAGCTCGCAAGCACGGCTCTTGGGTTGTTTTCCTTCAGCCGAGCCAGGTCGATGAACTGAAGAAAAACCAAGTGGAAAAAAAGCAGCCAATCACAGATGGATGAATTTAATACAGGGCGAAGGCAGCTTATTTTCACACCTACCTATTTAACACCAGCGGGGTCTATGCAGACAGAGAGAATGTGGGAGAGGACATGAACAAGAAGAGAGGGATGAGGCACTGGCCTTTATCCTTCTGTCCTTTTAGTAGCACTAATCCGTCCACAAATCCCCTGCAGGCGAGGGCCATAAAAAGCACGAGATGGGTCCTTCTTGGGAGATGACTGCCAGGATTCAGGGTGGCAGCTTCAGGTTTACTTGCGCAACTTATCCGTCCAGCCTACGGCTAGGCGTGGCAGCAATCTCAAGCATTACTGATACTTAAGTGCAGTTGGCTCACTAACAACACCAATTCATCTCCACTTTTGAGAGAAGAAGCTACAGTATTTACTGGAAAAGAGTCTGACGAGGAACTATTGTTCCACCCCCAGCCCCTTAGGAATCCAGCGAGCTGCAGCTGCCCTACTGACAAAACAATCACATGGGTGTGAAATTTTCTAATATCCCACAGACGTGTGTTGGAGAGCTTCCTCTGTCCTCTGCCAATGAACTTTGTAGGTTTTCTCAAACACAACAAAGGGTACTGATTCATATTGTTTACCATTCTTACTGTTTTTAGCTGAAATATTGTAAAATACTGTGACATCCCTCGGGTTGCGGATGTGTTAGGGAGGGGTAAAAAGTTTACCAGCATCCAGGTGTTCAACTTTAGAAGTTGGTTCTGTAATAATTGCTGTGGGTGAAATGCCTGAAAAAGTTCTCCTGTCAAAGAAAGAAATAACTTTAAGATTGTTTAAACTGACTTTAATAAAGAGTTAGTAAAAAAACTAGATACTGCGCAAATTGATGTTGAATGGCATGATTCTTGACTATGACTACTTGTAGACCCATTGAGCTTAATGTATTGGGGAAATATATATATATATATATATATATATATATATATATATATATTTAAAACGTAGGCTTTAATGTGTAGAACTTGCACTGTACATGGCATTATTATGTGCTTATGTCCAGTGTGGGTTAGTTAGTATTTTGAAATTTGAATTGAGTTGAATGAAGTTGAATTCTAAATACAATGAGACCAAATGTCTCTCTATAGATTATGAGGCATTATATAAATCACTTATAAACTGTACATTTTATCATAATTAGCCTCTATGTAGTGGTAGGTTGGGCCTCCATAAACTTAAATGCAGTATATAACTCATTGTATATCTACACCAATCAGCCATAACATTATAACCACTGACAGGTGAAGTGAATAACATTGATTATCTCGTTACAATGGCACCTGTCAGTG
>JBBPCS010000375.1:1885654-1910317 GCA_037974645.1 Hollardia meadi
AATTTCCCATTGACCTCACGCGGGCCGGTTAGGGACGGCCAAAGGGCCGGATGTGGCCCGGGGGCCGTACAATGCCCAGGTCTGCTCTAACCTTTAATCCTAATCCTGGAAACATTTCCTCCTCTCCTTAAATCCATCAAATATTCCTCACAAGCAATTTCGTTTGCATGGTTTCTATCCTCTAGGGCAGACATGCAATCCTGAACACAGTAATTAAAAAAAATGGAGGAACCTTCATGACACAGCTTTTCTTACCTCCCTCTTTTGCACATATTTATCAGATCAGTTCACACATATCTGCTTCTTCTAACAGAGAGTGTGATTTGTTCTTTACACTGTTGTGTGAAAAAACTGGTGGACAGTCCACAGAGGTTTCACATCACCTGGAGAAAGCCTCGAATCGTGCTTTAGTAACTCCCCCAAGCACCTCCAACAGAGCTTGACTTTCCTACAACTATTGCTTCTCAAGATTCACATCCTAAAAATATTTTATATGTTCGTAGGAGTCTAAACTGTTCCCATAGATACCCAATGTTCCCCTTCATCAGAAAAAAACAGAAGTTAAGCAGTGAAAAGAAAGATTCCCGTCTGAGGCAACCACACGCTTTCCCAACACCAGTTACCGTCGAGGAGTTTGTACACATGCAGATACACCACCTGGAGTATTCCCACTTTCCATGTTGACATCGCTCTTCCTGCAATGCTTTGCTGGGTCCAAAGCTGTCACATCATAAAGACACACACTCAGCATCAAAATAATATATTTGCAGCACCTGCGTGTATTCTTTTTTTTTAGTGTGTGTACAAATAACCACAGAGTGTGTTAGATATGAGGAACTCGAATGGTCACAGTGCAACACATTGCATTTGATCTTAACATTCCATACAGATGGGGATTATATGTTATTTGCCAAGAATCATAGTTGTTTTTTTGATTATTTTTTCACACTTTGAGGATGTATGTCACAGCCAATGTTAGTTTAACGGAGGGCGAAACATAATTGAAAGTTTAAACAGATACGAGTGACCAAAAAAAAAAAGTAATTGGCAACAGTCTCAACCAAATCTGATCCTCTGTTTTGGGGACATGCACTAATCCCTTGGACTTGGCAACAGAGGCTCAACAGATGCTCAGGCAAATAACACGCGTTTAAATAAACTAGAAAAACCACTTCACACACGAGTCAAGTTGAAGTTTACATCCAATGTCTGCCTGGACTCATATATGTGAAGGAATTTAATAAAAGGTAACAAGTGTAGTTCTTGGTGAAATGGAGGTTATCACTATATATTGGCATGTATGATTCTAGGTAATCATTTCCTCTCTGGCACAGAGGCGTGATAAACATACAGTATGTATCTTATTGGACATTCACCACCCTGTAAACTCACTGTCACCTAAACTAACTGTCTCACACAGTCCCATTATCATGGTTTGGGATTTTAGTTGTCGTTTCCTGTTTTATTTTGTTTCTATCCTCATGTGTCTTTGCTCTTTTTCCCACCACTTTGGTTGTCTGCCTCGCCCTGATTAGTTTCACCTGTGTCTTGTTAATCTTCCCTTCCTTGTGTATTTAAGTCTGTGTGCTCCCCTCTGTCTTTGCCAGTTCATCTGTTACTTTGTCTGAGTGTTATTCAGTGTGCTTCTAGTGTTTTTTTCCCCAGTGTTTTGACTTTTTGCCTCACTGTTTTCTGGAGTTTTGCCTGTGCCTTTAGGATTTGTTTGCCTCCTCAGGCTAATCTGTGGTTTTGACCCTTGCCCGCCTCAACACGCTGTAAGCTTTATTGTGTTCTTTGGTAATTAATAAATGTTGAAGTGAACCTGCTCTGCCTGTGGCGTTTGTATTTGGGTCCAAACCCCTGTTTCTGGTGTTACACGGACCGTGACACCCATGGGTTTATTCTGAACTTGGAAAATCTGGGGGGGGGGGGGTGTAATCTAAAAGGCATTTTTATTTTCTTCTCGATTTTAAACACTTCCAGCTAAATTAATTAAACTTACACTTGATTTCAGTGACTCTGTGTTTGAACGACAACTGAGTTGTCAACTCCTTTCAGCACGTTCACTTAGGACTACATCAACTTCATTCACACCCAAAATTAACACTTCACCTTCGTTCAGTGCTCAGCTACGCTTATATGAAAACCTCTGCTTCTTTCAGCATTTCAACTTCTTTCAGCCATTCACTAAATGCATTTTGTGAGCCACTTCAACACACTTAGGTTTTCTTCTTTTAAAAAAAGTAGCCTTTTCTAGTTTATACAGTAAAGTTCGACCAAAACCCAAACTAAGCTGGTACAGTATATGTTTCCTCATGTTCATTATATGACAAAATGTGAGTGGAAACAAACTCAGCTGAATGAAATACTACAAGCCCATAAAATTTTCAGCATTGGAAGTTGACAGATTAGTAGCTCATCCCAGCCCCAGCGTGATCACATGGGGATCTCTATCGTCATAGCTGCACTGCTGGGGCTCAGCGATAGGCTGCACGCCTTCCTGTTTACAACTTGTCCATCAAAACCCAATAGCAGAAACCAGCAGCGTCTCCAGACGTCTGCCGGTCCTCCATCACACCCAGCTCGTAAACCTCCCTGCCTCACCAGAAGGGCCTTCTGACACTCCAGCCAAAAATAGTTAAAAAAAAAACAAAAAACACCTTATAAATTGAATCCGGTTACTCTATATGTAAATATACAGTGTTTTCAATGCCCTGTGTCATGTGTCCCCCCAATAAAGAGTAAAAATGGGTAAATTTATGCACATATACAGAGGATCAGGGCTAATATCTGCCTGCCATGCACCGCATGTACCGGTTACCATGGCCATGAGTTCATGGAGGAGATTTTGGCAGTGCTCTAAACCTCCAAACACAATAGTTCCTGCTCGGTCCGAGGAGGCATTACTCATAATAAACAGAGTCTGTTCACTCAGGCCGCCTCTGCTGCTGCTGTCACACACATCGCCAGGCCATAATCTGCTTTGTCATGACAAATAAAAGCTCACAGAGCATCACGGCCAGACAAAAATAAGTGAGGCCGGTCTCCAAACACACAGATAGCTATACATGCGAAGCACTAATCCAGCCACTGATAACAAAGTTGGGACAGCTCGTGGTATAGTGCCTTGGTGATAAACAGGAAAGATTTTGATTTTAACAGTTAGCATTTAAGTGTTCCATCTGTGAGTGAAGAACCAATGTTATTTTCTATAGTGGAAAATGCCAGGAATTCTGCAAGGACGCAAATGAGGTCTCTGTGACTTGAAAGCTTTGGATGGAAAAACATGGGAGATGGATAGAGAACTCTGGCCCCATCTACTGGACAATACCACCAGGCAGCACAAGATGAATTCAATAACGTCAACACGAGAGGAAACTAATGATAGCGATGAATGTGTTCACTAAAGCAATGTTACACATCAAGGTTAATTTTACTCACTGTCTGTATCTTTTAAACACTGTGCCTGATTGTTTTTTAGATACTAAAATATGTAAAATACTAATTTTCTTCCTTAATGCAGAGGAGATGAAATTGTTTTACCTGATGTGAAGCCAGGACAGCATGGGTGTCGTCCCACCGCCAAACACCCAGACAGTGAAGAAGACAATGAGCAGCGTGGTGGTGAACATCATCTGGCGGGCATAGGTGGCTGTGTCTCGGATGGCCAAGGCGAACGCCATCGCCCCACGCAGACCTGGAGAGGGTCGCATCCGAAAATCATCCAATTACATTAGAGCTGTAACGATTAGTCTGTTAATCGATTAGTCTACTGACAGACAATTAGGAAACTGTAAAAGAAAAAGGTCATGTATTTTTAGAATTAAATACCAAACTTTTTATGGTTTCAGTATTTCAATTGTGATGATTTGCTGTTTTTTTTGTAATATGACAGGAAATATTTTAAATCTTAAAGGTGCAATCTGTAAAATATAGAATTTGAAGGTACCTCCAAAAATATAGGGGGCAGCATATCACCAGAGTAACCACCAACTGCTGTCACTATCCTGTCTGCTGTAGTTATCTTGGGCTGTGTAATTATCTTTGGTTGTAGCTATAGCAACTGTTAGCTCAGTTAGCTTTAGAGCTAATGGCCCGTATCCCAGGAAAGTCTCCCCGGGTAGCAGGGCTCAGTTTATCGACCTCGCTCTTCAGCCTGGACGCGGCTGGAAACCAAACTGGGACCGGACACAGCCTCTGGGGGCTTATGGACTATCACCACTAGGGGTACAAAGTGGTGTTATGAGACAATACAGGCCGGGGCAAGCTGGTTAGAATGCTAACTTCAGTAGATATCTCTGCAACACAGTACATAGACGTCTTTGACATAATGTCAGCACTGTTTCTTCTCATTCTGCTACTAATGTTAGTTATTTTTTTATTTTTTCAAATAAAATTATGGCCATATCTTAGAAATCGCACCTCTAAAGTTTTGTTAGTCAGACAAATCAAGCAAATTGAAGACTACCGTAGCCTCTATTTTTTATTAATTGGTCAATTGAGAAATAATCAGCAGATTAATTGGTAACGAAAACAGTAGTTGCAGCCCTAAATCACATTTAGCCTGAAGGAAAAAGGGGGGGGGGGGGAGTCTTGGGGTTTTTTTTCATACCAGCAAACATCATCATGTGCTGGAAGTTTCCCTTGATCTTGTGCCTTCTGCCGAGGTTGAGAAGGAAGGACAGCGGGTAAATGTTTAAAGCTCTTCCGATGAATATGGCAATCTGACGGGCAGGTCAAGAAGTCTTTAACAGAACAATTTACTTGCTGGAGAAACTCAGGGAGTGTCCTGAGTAATACATGAAAGGGGACTTCATAGAAGCAGAATGATTTTTGATGATTTGATTGTCTTTTTGGATGTAAATCGCACACAAATCCTCAACAAAGACCTTAACTATGACCTAATTCTACAGCTGTGGGGGGAAAAAAAACAAATTCTATGAGAGGGTTAGTCCTAAATGAAAACAGAACAATGCATGTTTGTTGTGCCTCAAAAGGATACAAAAGCCCCTATGATGAAGATGGGGCTGAAAATGTGATTCTGGAAGGTGAACAGAGCCAAACCCATGTAGGAGAAGATGAAATTCTCAGCCAGGAAGTGAAGGACCTCAAAGAGCTGCATGGAAAACATAACGTTCATCATGAATTCAGTTTAGGAATGTATGAATACACAGCAGGAATACAAGTAAAAAATCTTTAAAGAGTTTCCCACACAGTTCCCCACACTGTACTGCTTTAACAAGTCCTCCCCCTGGTTCTCTGAGCTATGCGCCTCATATATTCCCTCAGAATCCAGAAAAGCTTCAGGAGTTGTTTTTTCTTTTCTCTCCCAGGCTGCCTGGCTGCCACGATGATTACAGAGCTGACTGCATCTATGTTGCTCTGAGAGGGAGACACAGGACAAGGGCAAACGCACTGACATAGACTCATGAACATGAAGTCCTTTAACCTTGCCATTGTGATACGCATGTCTGGCTTTCTCTGAAACCAAATAACAAGAGCCTGCCAGGACTCTGATCCGAAATATGTTACGCTGTGTGTCGTCTAATCTGTATCCTGTCCTCAAGACTGAAGCCCCTCTGGGAACCTAAACAGTCGTGTCAGGAGGGATGTCCTCAGAAAACCCCGATTAAGGTCACAGCCACAGCAGGCTGATCACTGAGCCATCTGGCACCGGGGCCAAGCACCCAGTTCATACTATCAGGGGGTTCAAAACGAGGCTGTGTGTGCAGGACATGGTCAGATGTTACCTGCTTGGTGCGCTTTGTGGACTCTTCGGAGAGGTTGTTGTAGGTGTAGTGAGCCTGAGCGATGCCACAGAACAGCACAGCCACGACACCTGTAGGACAACACACGCAAACACTCAGCCTTAACGCAATGACTGCAGGGGTGGACACAGGCTGTACACTTTAGATATGAAATTGATAATTCACCTGTTTAGAAACATCAGAACCAAAGAGTAGCTTTTCATCCCTCTTATTGCTTTGTTACTGTGTCTTATAGTATTATCTATATCATTATCTGTTCATTTCATCCGCTGCACATCCGCTGCATAATCCGCATTTAAGTCCCTGTCACATTAGATTTGTATAACAGACAGATTCAGCTTACCAGCACTTAGTTTAAACCACCGATAATTACATGATTCAGCATAATAAACGACGATAAAGTAGTGAATAATCATCAAATTAGCTATTTGTTATCTGGAAAACCTTTTAAAAATATTTAACGGCTAAACGTTCTTTTGAAAGACCACATCTTCTTTTTAAAGGAGCATCCAGGTACTAAAATAGTGAGGGCATTCCACAGGCAGGAAAACTTTGATGCATTGCATTGTGGGAAATGTAGGATGCAGCATTTTTGGAGCAAGACTGAGGACAAAAACTGAGGATATTTAGGCACAAAATGATCAGTTTATTACAAATCCAAAATATGATACTGCACTGATGATGGTCTAACCAACAAAATGTGCAATTTTCCCCCCATTTTTTCCCTTTTGGATGTGAAATAATAATAGTTTTTTAGACTCTTCAACACCCTTGATTCATATCTAGAGTTCTGAATAAGTCGAAACCAACCAGACTTGCTTTAGATTGAAGAATTTTAAGACTCTAGAAAAAAGATTACCTGCATGACTGAGAATCTGCACAGACAATATTTAATTAATTTACGTCAGAGACACGTCTGATAGAGTCTGAATGTGCAGACGTCTTAACCATCCTGACCACAGCTGTCTGGTGCACGCTTCCCAATTTGCAACTACTTCCCTCACAGTCATACCCTGATACAGCTCACCTGTGAACCCGCAGGCTTCGGCCAGCAGGAAGGTGCTCCAGGACATGAGGAAGAAGAGGGCTGTCTCCAGCAGCGGGAAGCAGTGCAGCTTGGTGAACTTCGTGACGTGGGAGTGGAGTTAAAGACACAACACTAACACACAACTGTAACGCGCCTTCTCTCCCAACAAACTAAAATCAATCTGGACAAATCGGACTTCGTATTTGTTATTTTCATTTCAAAGCAGGTTTCAGAGAAAGGATATGAGAGCAGTGACGACTCCTGTGGCTGCACCCATCACAAAGGAGCCGCTGAAAATCCCCAGGAAAACCCCCACTGACTTGAAAAAGGCTGAGGCATCAAACATGTGTGTGTTTGCCCCTCTGGGCTGGTAGGCCACAATAGACCTGAAATATAAAACAACAAGAGATGTTTTGAATTGACACATATATATATATATATATATATATATATATATAAAATTAATTATCTGCTCTTTGATTTTTGTACATTTGTTTGCATAAATAGAATAAAGTCATTGGTCATAAAAAAATCTTCCAGTAGATGGAGACAGAGTGCTGTCTGCCTGTGAAGAGGAGCAATGATGCAACGCACCGCTGCTCTGTCTCACACATCAGCGTTAAATTTCAACGAGATACCTTTATCTTGTGTAAAAGCATGGAACGTGTTAAGTTCTGCAGATAACTAAAAATGCAGTAATTTGACTTACGATGAAAGCACAATGGCCACTGCATCATTCATAACACTTTCTCCGAACAGCAGAGCGTAGAGATCCCCATCTGCATGGAGCTCATTAAAGATGGCCAACACCGTCACTACGCACAGAGGTTAAGAGAGACAAAACATTCAAACGGCATCTAATTTCACTCGTGAAGCCAAAAGGAGCACCACATAACCGTGGTCAGCATGTATATGTGTCGTACCCGGATCTGTGGCAGAGATAATGGCACCGAAGAAAAGGCAGTCGGTGTAGTAGAACTTGTCAGTCAGCTGTCCGACCACTTGCATCAGTTTGACCACACCGTACATCAGATTCCTGAAGATGGAGAACAACGGGCGCAGTATGTTCTCATCAAAACAGCAGGTAAGCTCACAACAGCAAAATATGATCATAAAGCTTCATGACAATTCATGAACAGAAGGTGAACACTCACCCAATAACAAAACATGAGATGGCAGTGCCAAGAAAGGCATAGGTTAGGATAGAGCCCAGATTCCGGAAGAAGTGTCTCTGGAAAAGGAAAAAGGAGAATAAGACAAGGAAAAGAAAAGTAAGGAGAAAAAAAACATTTATACAAGTTTAGCAAATGTGTACAAATTTAGCATTTCTGGTCAGAAATTGTGCTTTTTTTGCATTGAAAATATTTGAGTTAAGTTAAGTTTTTGCTGACGCTTTGAGTCAGTAAAGGCCTCGGGTCGGGGAGTAACTCCCTGTCAAATAGAGCTGGATGCCCAAAGAAAGATTCAGTTGTTTGTCTGGTTGTAGAACAAACATGCAGCACAACATGAGCCTCTCTCTCTCTTTCATCGCTGAGTTTCTAGTACCTAAAAAACAAAAATGCTGATTCAGAACTCTCCAGGAAATTAGCCTTTGTTCCTTCGTGACTGATTTTTGTATAAGATTCGAAGAATTAAAACAAAAGGGAAGAAAAACTACTGTCTGACAGGTCACAGTTAGATGACACACAGCTAATTGTGCCAACAGTCCTGTGTGTTTTGCTATAGTGATCTAAAGCTGATGATCAACTGAACTGATGTGTTAGTGACCAAACAGGCACACAAACGTGGGAACCACACATTAAATCTTTCTCTGTTTCTCTACAGCTGTTAACATTGTGCTTCAAATGAACTCCCCCCTGCAACAGATGATTAAAAAAAAAAAAAAAAAAAGGCTAACATGACACCCTGCTTCCTATTTCCTGAGGCCCTCTTGTTTGACTCGGCAAATACCATTTTGACTTACAGTTTCACTAGAAAAACAAACCAACCTGTAAATACATCCTCCTGCAGTAACCGTCACAGAGAGATTTAAAAAAAATAAAAATAAACTCAAGGCATCTTCTGGAAAATGAGAACTAGCCTTAACATAACAGCAACGTACACAATATTAATGCTGAAAAACATTGATCAATAGTCAATCAAGTTAATAAATTAATCAACACAACATTAACCTACAATTCTGATCATTGGTCGAAGTCATTTTCCAAACAAAAATGTCGAACATTTGCTGGTTTCCTCAAGTGAAATGTGAGGATTTGCTGATATTCTGTGTTTTATTTCACTGGAAAGTGAAGACGTTTGGGTTTGGGATTATTGGTCGGAACAAAACATACAATACGATGTGACTTTGGGCTCTGACAACTTGTGATGGGCATTCCTGGTATTTTTTCCTCGAAACGCTCTGTCATTCACAAGCAAGGATGGGGCAAAGTTGTATACAGGATATTACTACATGGCTTCAGCGTCGCTTCTTTGAACCCTTGTTGGTAAACACAGTTCATTTGTGGATGATTGCATTCTGTTTATATTTACTTTTAACACCGGGGTGGTTCCATGTGTGAATGTGTGTAACTGTGTGAATGTGATCGGGACGCTTAATCTCAGTGAAATATCCCTGAACAAAAATGAAGGTTAAATAAATTAAAAATAATGAGTCCCACCTGTTTTGGAACCAGAGATGTATAATGACGCTAATCATTAGCTGCAGCCCTACAGTATGTATTTATTAACAAGACTAAAGCTTTATCCCAAATTTATACTGCATATTAATTCTTATATACTTACAATTAGTATGTAGAATGGATTTAGGACAGTGACAGGACAAGAGTCTACGGCCACGCTGGCAGCTCTGTGAGGCTGTGATTTTTGATGGCTAAATGCCAATTTTAGCATGCTACCGTGTTCACCATTGACTGTATATAAAGATGGACGACATGAGAGCTCCCCAAAAGTGAAGCCAAAACATCTGGATTGCCCCCTGGTGGCTGGCTGCAGTATAGGTCATTAACTCATATCCCTAAATGCTATCAGGTAGGACATGGGCCTAAACTAAAAACTTAAAGTACACGTCAAATAACCTTTTCTCAAAGATAGTTTCTGTCATTTTAGGTAGTTCTTATCACGCTGATGTATGTTCACGTGTTCATTTTTCTGATCAGTTTGGTTTTAATTAGATATTTAATGCTATAAAAATGGGATGAAACATCATGATTGACAGCTGAATCCTGCTTGTGATTGGGCAGGACGGTGTATGGGCGGGAAGTCGATACCACAGCTCCACTGCCCGGTCGGTACTGTGCAGACTCTGGCTCCAAATGACGTCACCAGCGCAAGAGGGCCGCGCACGTATCCGGGATATTTTGGCAGCGTCCATCTTTATTTTTTTGTCAATGGTGCTCACAATGACAATGCTAACATGATCAAGTTAAGTAGGTATAATGTTCAGCATGTTCACCACTTTTACTTTAGCTTGTTAGTATACTAAGCTTCGCTAATTAGCACAAAACATAAAGCTGAGGCTCACAGAAATGTCATTAGCTTTTCAGATACTTGATCATACACCAAAGTATTGGACACATTTAAATTTGGACATGGCGCTAGATGAAAAACAAACAAACAGGGGATCACCAAAGACATTACTATGAATGGCCCAAATTTCATGGCAAACCATCAAACAGTTTGCTGAGATATTTGTGGACCAAAGGGGTGAACCAAAACTGCCATCCCTGGAGCCACACTGCTAGCATGGCTAAAAGCACAATAAAATCTAAACCTCTTCACTATAACCTCTGGCCAGATCCTTTATAAGATGCTCTGCACGGTAGCAAAGCACAAGGATATTTCCCTCATTCATCATTCTTCTCCTCGATATCATCTATCACTGTGTAATTGGAAAAGGCTGAGGTGCGTCCTCACAATGAGAACATAAATCAGATGTCACAAGCTGTTAAACATATTCCATTATTTCAAGGTCGGGGCACTAAAGCACCTACAACCCGCAATTCTCATTAAAAGTATCGCACTTGCCGTAGTGGAAATTCTCATACTGGTAAATATGGTCAAGGATTAATAATAATTCAAAGTGCAGGGCCACACCAACGATTTCCCAAACAAAACTAATCTGTTGCTCTACAACAGCCAAAAGCAGAAACTACTCAAACTGTCAGCGTCAGCCATTTGCTTCTTTGTCAGCATAAACACCAGAGGAAACTGAAGACATCTGCTCTGGACTTCCCCTCTTAAGGGCCACTTATGTTCAGTAAAGACCTCAGTGTGGCCAATGAGGGTTTTTCTGAGCTAACCATCTGTCCAATGAGATGGCGGTTTGTGGCAGCACATATGGCCACACGGCAACATCACCTCACGTTACTGTGCATCACACAAATTCAGCTTTGAAACAGTCACAAATGCTTAAGTTTACATGTAACATCCCACCTTCTTCAGACTGTAGCCGGCGTGGAAAATGATTGGAGGCAGCAAAATGTTGAAGAATACTTCAGGGTCAAATGTCACCTGGAAAAGATCAGAAATTTAAAAAAAAAAAGATAACAGGGTAAATCTGGCAAATGCATCGCTTTTATTTTTTCTGACTGTTACCTTGCGCAGCATATCATTCTGCTCTACATTGTGAATCTCTCTGGAGTTGATCTCCCCTTTGAGGGTGTACTCAAAGAACTTGCCGCTGACATTAAGCAGCAGGGTGCTTACAGGTCCTTGGTTCAGCGAGCAGCTTGGGGGTGTCTTGTTGTGGTAGCTGGTGGCGGGGATGCCGTACCGCAGAATCACACCTACCAGCAAGCCTGAGGATGACATGACAAAAAAAAAAAATGCATGTGAAACGTATAGCTTTAAACATTTATTTTGTGTTTAATCAGCGAATGACTATGGGGTCAAGAATCACCCAAAAAATAAACCCCATAATCAAAACTCATCCAGTCCAGCAGAGCAAAAGAGGAAAAAACGTGGCAATGGTTAAGCAGAGGATTGTGTGGGGAGCTAAAGTCAAGGAGAAAGGAATGAGGAAGGCAGTTAGAGAACATGAATCCCCTGATCAGACAGCAGCCATCTGCAGGGGATATGGCAAAGTATAAAGCTGCCCAGCACTGCACTCGCTCTTACCGGAGGGTTAACCTCATACGTCATGCCCTGGCTTTTCAGACCCCAGCTTTTACAAGAGGGCTGGCTTTGATTAAGTGTCGAACGTTACTGCCTGTTGTCTACATTTTGTTGCATCATACACTCAAATTAGAGCTTGCAAAATGTAGGTTCTTTCCAGCCAAAGGGAAGTTCCATGGTTTAGGACTAGGAAGTACCTTAAAATGAAAATGAGCATTTGATCAAATGTCAGTTCTGCAACACATCATCCTCTTCCTCTAAATGGCCATCGGAAACTTTTGTTAACGTATTCTGATTCATTGATTTGTCTTGATTACCAAGAAACAATGAGCAGCTGAACACGCCAACTGAAAACACAAGATTTTCTGTAAAGTCTGCTCTTTATACAGCCAATCAATACCGTCACAAGGTTTCCCCTTGGCAGCACTTTCACACTGGTGATAGTCCAAAAAATACAAACTGTGAGCTCTAACAAAGAATGTAACGTCTTCATATCAAACTGAATCCAGCAAAAATAATATTTCTAGGAGGATGGGGCTTTTCACAACATGGCAGAGATAAACATACTAATTCCAAATGTTTATTAATGCATATAAACAAGCACAACCCCCCCCCCCTATGTAATTTATGATCCCACATCTGGAAATAGTAAGTTTCAGCTGTGATATTCTACAGTTCTGCATTTGACCTGCTGCCACGAGGGTGGAAAGCGACACTAAACAAATGCAGGAACTGGAAGCCACAGTCTACTTTTAAGGCATTTAAAAACAAGTCAAGTCCGTCATTTGCATGTGAAATCTTTGGTTAATAAGTGACACTTGCAGCAGTGACTGACTGGGATCATTCCAATATGCTCTACAAACAAAACAAATACAGATGTGGTATCGCTGTGGCCAGCTGTGTTCAGACGCACTGTAACTGAAATATCACAGTTCAGCTTTGTCCAACACACGTCGCAGCAGTGGTCACTGACTCTGCTCGTGTTTTCTGATCATGTAGTCAGATGATAAAATAATTACATTTTTGTTTATTTAATTTCTATTAAAATGTATCTGCCACCCTTCAGCTGCTGGGGAGGTAGAATGATCTCTGTTTGTTTCCCAACTGAGCATTTTAGTCTATGTCGTGTATATTCTGTGCTTATGTGGATGTCCCTGGAGGAATACACATAAACTCACTGGCACAGAAATACATCCAGACCTCAACTGATGACGGCCCTTTTAATAACCAAGATTTCTTACAAATATTTTTTTAAAGTACAGAGTACATACGACAGATGCAAAACATTTAAATCTTTGTCTGCCATCAAACAGTAGCCTGTAGCATACATCAAGGTCACTGTAATGTAATTTATTACACCACAGACATTGTGTAAGTGCCCTCCTCAGATATGTCAGGGTGCTGATTCCCAGTCAGGGATGAAGCTGCACAACATGCAGCAGCCTAGTGGAGAGTTGAGACAAGACTGAGCAGCCGACAGCACCTTCTAGAAATTATAGTGGCCCAGCCAATTGGGAGCGATGTGAGCTGGTGGGAATGCAGAGGCGCATCAGTGCATTTGTTCCGATTTTTAATCATCTGCATCTTCATCTTCCCATCGCCTCGGCGCTGCTGTACAGCCACTCGGGAGACTGAATCATGCAAAGCCTGCGGGAAGGTGGTGGTGGTGAAGGAGAGAGAAAGTGTGTGTGTGTGTCTGTGTTTGTGCATTCAACACATAATCCCATAAGCCTCACCGTAAATCATTGCCAGCCCGGTTTCGTGAAGGAAACGGACCCGTCTGTGCTTGAAGAGCCATATGGTGAGAATCGTTAAGGTCAGCAGTAAAATGAATGTCAGCAAATTAACGCTGTCCTGTCGGTGACTTTCTTCAGCCTCCTTCTCGGTGGCAAGTTCCTCCATTCCGTCGTCCTCCGCCTTCAGTCGTGACACCGCGCTCAGTAATATTATCCAAAGAGGCAGCATCGTGTCCAGCGCGGCGAAGGCTCCGCTCCGCTTCGGCTGTCGGTGTCGGTCCATGGTGCAGGATGCTGCTGCTGACAGCACACTGCCTTTATGCCATGACACTGCTGGAGGGTACGCTCAGTTGAGCCGACTGGGAAAACAATCCAGTGTTTGCAGACCGGCGAGTTCAACCTTTTAAAGGTACACTGCGTGGTGTAAAAGAGGGCGACGAAGACGCCACGAAGACTGCGCTGCCCTTGTGGAGGAGACCAGACCTCACTGCCACCAAGTCGGCTGGTTTCAAGCTACTGAGTCATTGTCCTGGGATTTTGATGAATATGCAGTTCAGTGCTCTGTCCTCCCTCAAACAGGAAATTCGCTCGAGCCGTGTTGTGACATTAAAAGTCAGCCTTTTGCAAGAAAAGTACAAATATCCTCTGTAGATAGTGTAACCTAGTAAAGGGGTGAGAGGTGGGATGATAGCAGTGGGGCCACAGCTGGAGGAGGGTCCAAGAGGGAACCACGTGGAGGGCATTTCTATGCCCCCCAAGACTTTAGACCTGCACTAATCAATATATTTACGTACACTGATCAGCCACAACATTAAAACCACTGACGGTTAGAGTGAATAACATTGATCATCTCGCTACAGTCCAATATTCTGCTGGGAAACCCTGGATCCTGGCATTCATGTGGATGCCACTTGGCACAAACCATCTGCCCACACACCCTTGCAGACCAAGCACACCCCCCGATTGCACCAGCACACCCCAGCCGGTTCCCCAGCAGGACAATGCGTGCTGCCACACCACAAAAACTGCTCAGGAACAGCCCAAGGAACGCGACAAAGAGCTTAAAGTCTTGACCTGGCCTCAAAATGCCCCAGATCCAAATCTGATTGAGCATCCATGGGACGTGCCGATCGATGGATGCCATCGGGGAGTGCTGTTGCCAAGAGGGGGTTTACTTTGTCGGAAACAATGTTTGGGAGGGTTTTATGGGTCAAAGAACATCCACAAGAATACCAGGACCCAGGGTTTAACACCAGAACATTGTACTGTAGCCATGATCAATGTCATTCACTTCATCTGTCAGTGGTTTTAATGTTGTGGCTGATCGGTGTAAACAATGGATCAAATGACTATGTGTAATGTGTCAGTTATATCAGCCCGTTGAGTCAATTTTAGAAAACCTAGCAAATATATTTTTCAACATAGTCCCCTCCTACATTTACACAATTAGTCCAGCGATCGTGGAGCATACGGATCCCTTCTTTATAGAAGTTCTTGGACCTCCGAAAGTGGTCCACAGCAGCGTCATCATCACTGTCAAAATGGTTACCACTGAGCTCCTTTCTCATCTTGGGGAAGAGGTAATATTCAGAAGGGTGCCTGCACCGTCCTCTAGTGTGGCCACCATGTCTTCGCAGACCCCCTTGGAAAATAAGCCCTTGATACCGAGATATTGGATGACTGCATGGGGGCTGAAGTTGTCCATTTTCTCATACAGCGCTGCCTTGCAATTTTCAATTATTTGAAACAGAAACACCACAAAAGTTATGAACTTTACACTTTCTGCATAATCACTCAAATAGTTTAACTTCACAGGCATGGAACAGGAGCTGTGTCTCCTCCAAACATAGGCCACAGACTTATCAATCACCCCTCATATTTCACTCTCTAAACTCTCATTAACCTATCATGAAAAACCTCTGTAAATTACCTGCTCAGAACCAGACAGTAGACAAAGTTAGCAACATTTAGCAGCTAAAAGGTGAATTTTTTTTTCCCCGTCAGGGGTTAGTGGACACCAAAAAAAAAAGAACATATAGGATTAATATATTTCTCAGACAGACAGAAATGCAACTCCAAAGAAATGCTAATCTTACTCTGTATCTGCTAGATGTGTAAATAGGTAACTGTTGGCTAACACATTAGCTAAAGCCACTTTATAAGGCCATACTTGGGGGCACTGCTCCCCAGTGGCCAAAATAATTAATTATTTTATTTTATGTTGTACCCAAAAGTGCATATCCTTGAATAAAGATGTACTTAATAAATGACTGACTGTGTCTTGATGGGAACTTGGAGGTGACAGGACGCACACAGAGGGTGTGTATAATGGGGTGGTTATAGTGGGAGGGGAATGGGGACCCTGAGGCCTCCTGACTGGTTGATCCAGCCTTGCCTTGTGCCATCCAGTGCAAGAACAGAGGTGCTGCTGGCGTTGCACTTGCAAGCCAATCTATTTTCCCAGTGAGATCCACTGCAAGTGTTGTGGGAGTGAAAAGAGGGTGAATCTCCTGAACTGAATTCAACACTACTGATACAATGGTCGTACCTGAACATACATTTTAGTTGGATGTCACCACATGCACCAGATGCTGATTTATCATTGGATTTGTCAACACTGTGACAAAAACCAGGTGTTGATGGGGATAAAGGAATCCCTGTCACCTTAGCAGTGATCGAAGTTTTAATTCTGTCAGTGGCCTGTTATGCTTTCTCAACCAGCGACTCGTATGCGTCACACTTTGACTGCATGAAATGTAATACTCACATGCTCCTTTAATAGAGCCTTTAAAATAAAACACCTACTCCACAAGTTCTGCAGAATAGTATTATGTCAGCCACTTAGGCCGAATGGTCATGTGGTTACACAGAATGAAAAGGAGGTGTCCAGAAAGGTCAGGCTTCAGAGTATCCTTCACAGAGGCATGATGGGGGATTAACTATTATTAGAGTGGCCTAAAGGCTTAAGTTGCAAGCTAATCTGATGTCTGCTTGGACATGGGTACATGTTTATTTTTTGTGGTTTGTTGCGCATGATTGTGGGATTTTTTTTAACTAGCCTATAGCTCCCACTGCAAACATGTAACACTGGCTGCTGTATAAAAAAAACGCACCATTGCATTATTTTACATGATTTGAATCGGCACTCTTTTCAGTCATTCTATTCCATCCGATGACATTATTATCTTAAAAGAGGTATTTTTGCGTGGGTTAGTAGCTTAAGCCTATTTGTGGCAAAGACAACACCCAGAGAGGTGTGACCAATGTGTAGATGACGGTGCGTTAAATGTAGTAAGGTAAATTCATGGGGTTTTTTCTATTTTTTATTTCACCTGGGTTGCCCTTGAAACAGACCATTGATGCAAGCGGCAATGTCAATATAATTTGACAGCACCCTACTTTATGATGTATGACGTGCAACTGTATATAGGAATTAAATTCATCATCTTTGAAACGATATTATATTTTCAACAGTAGCTATTATGTATTTATATACGCTAAACGAAGATAGCATATTAATTTGAACTTGGATGGAATTCGTAGTATGTTTCCATTTTTTCATTTTTTTACTCTATCAAGCATTAAAAACATATTTAAAATAGGATCTGGTTGCGAAATGCTCGTTTCTGCTGGTATCCAAACGCCTCATTGAGTGCACGCCTCTTCTGGATGACCAGTCACTCTATCCACATCTCTGATTGGCTGTTGAAACGACTACCCCGGTACCGATTGGTTGCGGAACGAAGCTCGGAAACAGGAAGCTAAAAAAAAAAAATCTTGTCAACTAAATTGCACGTAAGCTTCTGCCTCACATTATTTCGTGTTCTCAAAGCTAACGTTGCGGTTAAAAATTGTCTCATCTGGTCGCTACTGAAAAATCAAAATGGGGTGCTTCTTTTCGAAAAAATCCAAAAGAAAGTCATCCGAAAAAGAGGATCGTACGCCGACGACCACGACTGTCGAAACTACGACGACAAGCAACGCGGTTCCCCTTGGCAACAACACCGACGAGGCACCGAAACAGTACAGTTGGGATAAGAGAGAGAAGGTAAACCCCCAGGACCTCCAATAAAACAACTTATACCGGATGGCAAAAAGGGCTCTTAACTAGCTAAACTATACCGCTTAACATATTATAGTTTGTGTGTTCGCTTCCAGGTAGCTAACGTTACTGTACATTCTCCAAGAGGTGCAGTTAGCTACGTTTAGCGTTAACGTTACACATAAATTATAACAGATTGAAAATGTAGCTGGCGTTGTGTAATAAAAACGTAAATTTTTAGTCACTCTCTACTAGTGTCAGCCACTGTGTTGTACTAACCAATAACGTTACCTTACGTAGATATATTTATTTCCAATCTGATTTTCTGAGTGCTGCAGCTTCGGAGGTTAACAAACACTGTTTACTTACTGAGATTCATTGCGCAGCAGCAATTTAGCAATTTTAGCTAAGTTTAGCTACATGCTCATTGTAGGTTAACACTGGAGTTTTAGGCACAAAGCCTCTCTCTCTCTCTCACTCACTTTATGTATGCAGCCATATCTCATTATCGGATTACTACACAACTCTGTTTGGTTCACTGTTCTCAGTCCTCAGCTGACTGCGTTTAACATGGCTTGTTCTTACATTATAGGCGTTAACCAACCGCGGTTCTACTTCCGTTTTGACTCGTGGGATGTTGCAGATTAATTGTGCTACACCAAATAAAACACTACTTCATGCAGCATCCGGTTGTGGGCCTAGAAAATAGTTGGATGCATACCTGCAAGTTAACAAGTTATCAAATATCACTCATGCATGCAAAAAACAACCAAGTGTAATGTTAGTGTGAGACTTTTTTTATACTTTATTTGTGCATTTTTTGTGTGTGTGAACATGGAACAGATGAGGTCCGGGATATACTTACCAGTATTCATCAAGGGGGATGAAGACAAAGAGTAAAAGTAATTTTCTCCACTGAGTGAATAGAGTTAATTATAGTGATAAGGAGAGGTTCCACTAAGCTAACGTTTTGTGATAGTTTGTTTTTTTTGCTTTGCTTCAAAAGGTATGTGTCGCCTTTACGGAGACATTTAGGAATATTTCAAGGTACAGAAAGGTGAAAGAAAAGTCAGATTTCAGGTCCAGAATCTGAATGGACTGAATGTCTTACTCCTTTCCAAAAGAGCTTAACATAAAGAAATATGTGCATGGTCAGCCGAGTCTGATCCACTCTCCCTCCACCAGGGGTGCTGAGACCCACTTTGCATAGTCCATATAAGCATGGCTAAAAGGCCTGACATGTTCAGCAAATTTGAAGTTAAGACTCTTAAAATATCAGTATTGTTATTGGCTGATGCAGGTGGGAATATATCAGATATTTGTGTGGTTTAAAAAAAAAAAAAAAAGATAATTTCGTGCATCTCTAAATATATCGTATGAATTCTCATCTTGTCACTTTTCTCTTTGCTCAGGTTGATCCCAAAGATTACATGCTGACAGGGCTCAAAGATGTCACGGTGGGCCGTCTGCCTGGCAAACTGAACGGGCAACAGTTTGTCATCCAAGAGTGTGAGAACTGCAACATCTACGTGTTCGACCACTCGGCGACGATCACCATTGATGACTGTGTCAACTGCCGCATTGTTCTAGGACCTGTCAAGGGCAGTGTGTTTTTCAGAGACTGTAAAGACATCAAGTGCGTGGTGGCCTGTCAGCAGTTTCGCACACGGGACTGTAAAAAGATGGAGGTGTTCTTGTGCTGCGCCACTCAGCCCATCATCGAGTCATCTACGGGTATGAAGTTCGGCTGCTTTCAGTACTACTACCCCGACCTGGCCTTCCACTTCAAGGATGCCGGGCTCAGCATATTTAACAATAACTGGAGCAACATCCACGACTTCACGCCGGTGTCTGGAGAGAACAACTGGAGCTTGTTGCCAGAGGCTTCAGCGGTTCTGGATTTTGTCCCGGCCCCAGACGCAGAGTCTGAATTCAAGTCTGTTCGAATCTCCAGTGACCCTGCACGCAGCATTGTTCCTTTGACAAAGGGAGGGAGGCGTAAAGACAGCGAAGAGTCCTGCCTCTTTGTTTTCTTCGCTGGAGAGTACACCACTGCAAACGCCCGCAAAATGATTGATGAGGTGAGAAAAATAACAAGGACGTGACAGTGAGGAGGTTTCACTTAGTCTAACAAGTCTTTTTTAGGATAGGAATGGAAAATCAGTGTTGGTAATGATGTATGAGAGCTTACTTACACTGCTAATGTTTGGATGCAGTCAGCTATGCTTTAACTGTGTTTGCAGAGTGGGGTGTAAGAAAAGCAAAGCTGCAGTTGATTATCACACCCTGCACCACTGGGTAGAAGGAACAGATAATCAAAGAATCCTAAATTAAGTTTAAGTATTGAGGAACTCTAGCGTTCACTGAATAATCTAAAACAAGTAGATCAATCTGACTCAATTATTTCTCCTGAACATATTTGAATTGAAAATGCTGGCTAGTTTCTAAAACTGAGGCTGTTGTGTTCAATGTCTTTTTTCGACACACATCGGCATGTCTTAATGGGATACTTGTATATTCCAATAATTAGTTACATATAAATATTTTAAATCTTTTTCTTTTTTTTTTAACTTAGCTGACTTAGCTTTGAACTCGAAGAATGATGTGTCTGAAATGTTGAGCCACCGTGCAAAGCCGGCTTTGTTGCTACTTAAACATTCCAGTGATGTTTGTGTTGTTGCCAAAAAATCTACGTTACTCTATCAAGTAAGCATGAGACTGGATCCACATGTGGGACAGTAAAGGCATCTTGTTGCAAGAATCCGTACAGTCTATCTCCTCTGTGTGTGCTTTTTTTTTTTTTTACTTTTCCCATCTCATTTGCACAGGCAACCGCTAAAGGTTTTGTGCTGATCCAGACGAAGGAAGTCTCAATGCGACCAGAAGACGTGAAGAGAGTGTTTCAGAACAGTGCAGAGGATCTTGTAGACTGGATCACCAAAGGTACAAGTAGTTTTCTTTGTGGTTTTTTTTTTTTTAATTTGTTTGTTTTTGTTATTGTTATCAGCTGCTCGGGAAATCTGGCAGGTTTGTGTCACACTCAGTCAAGCAAAGTTGTTTCATAAGCCTACAGCTACAGGATGTTCATTTGTATTTACAGCAATGAGAGGACCAAGTTGTGTTGTAGGTACTACACAAGCAGCTTAAAATGTCAAAACTATAGCAAAGAGGGTCAGTCTTCCAATAGCCTTATATGATGTTATAAATAATCAGCTGTCATGGATTCTTTTGGATTCCTTCTTCCACACAGATAATTAGAGGCAACTTTACTCCCTCTCAGACCATAGTTTACTGTAACTTTCTGCTTTTTTTTTTTCATGAGCTCAAAAAAAAAAGACTGTCGACATGCTCACATGATCATTAATATGACTACATTGCTGACTGCTAGTTTTCAGTAGTTTCCTAGTTTTACAGAAAACAACTGAATCAGCACTCATATTTGGCAATAAATACTGAAAAGTGTCAGTGTTCCTATTTCAGAAGGAAGCAGTTAAAGTGTTATAATCAAAGAGTGTGTTATAGTAACATGGTTTTGCATAATAGAGGAAGACCTGTGTTTAGCTGTAGCGTAAATGTAGCCGTGGAGTAATGCAGCAGTTCTGACTGTTTGTAAATCAGGAGCCAGCACTGTTGCAATGTTGGATTTTGACTTTCATGTCTCACTACTAAAGGTCCTGTCATTGCCCTGGAGCTGAATGGTGACGGAGTTGTGGACGCCTGCAAGAACATCGCTAACGAAGTGTTCAGTGGGACCAAGGTAATCGTACTGTAGCTGTGGCTCGTGTATTTTCTACTTTGACACGGATCAGTTCTCTTTCTCTAGCAAAAAAAACCAAAAACAAATGTAGAATATGTTGTGTCCTTTTTTTTCTCCCACAGGTTTTTGTCTCTGATAACAAAAATACGTCCTCCCGAGACGTGGACAACTTCTTCAACTTCGCTGACATGCAGATGGGCTTGTGAATGAGTATAAACTGTTTGTTTTCAGATCTGAAATCAGATTTTCTAAAAAACCCACCGTCCAGCTTGGTGTGAATAAGAGTAGCGTTTGATTATTTGCCCGTCCTCAAAAATGAGGTGGGAAAGAAAACTGTGTTTGAAAAAGCCTTGGATGAAACAATTCAGTTCATCAACCATGAGTCAGCAGACTTAATTCAGCCCCCCTGCCATCCAAAAACATTTGCTGTAAACCACTTAACATCCACTAGTTGCTAAGAGTGCTGTGAATATTTATATTTCTATGAATGTATTCTGTAATTTTGTTGCTCTTATCGAATGTGAATGTAGCTCTATGCTGTAAATGTAATGCTTTTTAATTTAAAGCGTTCTTTTCTGTGCTGTCCGAGACCGTCGTTACAGACATAAAAAACATGAGCACAAGACTTCTTAAGGGAAAATATTTTATATAAAAGATATTTTTTATTTCTTATGATGATTTGTTTGTGCATGTGGTTTAGATAATGGACTTGTTTAAAATGTGTATATTTGAACCATGCTGTGTAGATGATAACTACATCTTTATTGATATCTGTTAGGCCAAAGTTCAGTTGTGAAAGTTGTATCTTCTGCTGTTAATTCTCATCTGTGTAAACACTTGCTGGGCTTTCGATGTAGGCAACTCATGCCATTGTTTTTTTTTAATTTTGTAATATTTGTTTTATACTCTCCACTGAATGTTTTTGTACAAATATACATTCATGTTCTTTATTATAATTTGTAGTCAAAGTTTCATTACATGTGACTTTTCGCACTCCACACTCTTGACACAAAGGAGTGTGTAACAGTGATGCTGCTTGTTGGGTGACAAACTTGAGCCAATGCACGTAACAATAGGCCAATAATCATAATATAGAAAATAATCCTTCCTTTTGAGTTAGCGTTTTAGTTCTGGTCACTGTCATCGGCATAACTACATCCAAAAAAAAAAGAAGATTATATTGTATGAGCAACATCCTGTTTCCCCTTTGTAACCTGATCAACCCGTTTTAAAATAAAGAGCTCCTAAAGGTGAATTTGAGCAATTTAAGGTTTTTGAACAAACTAAAAAAAAGGAAATCTTCCTGTCTGACTGAAAAAGTTATGAATATTATTCATCAAATTAGTTAATAATTTTCTTTAGTCCTTAAATGATAGGGATTAGTTTTTTTGTGAACAGACACATGCTCATTCCAGTGTTTTATGAAGTATAGAGAGAAATGGGGAGTTAATCACCAATGAGCTGTCTTCCTCAGTGAATCACAGTTAGCAGCTTTCACTTCAGCTATTTGACCTCCACCTACTGAAACAGCATTTTAATCATTTGGCTTGCGATCAATTGTTCCTATCAGTGACTAACAGCTTGACCTCACCCAGTGTGCTAAGGCTCGCCATTTATTCATTTATCAGTAATAATGTGCAGCAATGCAGATTTGTTTAAGCTCAATTTAACCTCATACAACATTTTTTTTAACAGTTTCCTGTAAAAAAAAAAAAAAGCATCATCAATGCACATTTGTCTGTAATTTGTTGTTTCTACACTTAAATGACACCCTGTCTTTATAAAATGGCAGAGTCGCATTAAAGGCTGTAGAATATGTAAAAGCACCCACAATGCTGGCTGACTAACTGGTTATTTAATATTAGTGTCTTGCCATGGTGGAGGAGTTTTCATGTGGGAGAGAGAGACACGCCGGTAAACAAACCGAGCGAACGCAGGCTGCAGGGAAAGCGGCGGGGTTTAGGACCCGGCGGGACGCGCGGTACAATAGAGCTGTTGTGCCGTGGTGGCGGAGGGATTGCTGCCTTGGAGGCTCCCACTGTGGTGGGGTACAAAACACCAAATTTAGGCTATAGCTGGAATCACAGCCTCTGTTTTTTTTATAGGTGAATGCTGGAAGTTTTTGTGTGGAGTGATAGGCGGCTGGAATAAAGCGGACAGCAGCGCGTGGACTGGAGGTAAGATGGGAGGAATGTGAACAATATGCTCGTGTGTTCAGAGCAGCTCTGTGTGTGCCAGGATTTGCCCTAGATGGTTTATTCAGGCCACGGGGCCTGCACCTTTTTCTGTTTTTTTTGCCCTCCCCAGGACTCTTTCTGCCTCTTTACTACTTCAATGCTAGCAACTCCTACATGGCTACGAGGCTGATACTTCACTGTTCCCTGCGTTGAATAATAAACCGGGTCGAGCTGTGGGAATGTTGGCCTTAATGGCTTTAGGAAGTGACATCTTTGTATGATGGTGGCGCCCATGTTTGATTTCTCCACAGCCTGCAGTGCAGCCTGCTCAGCTACAGGCCTGCGCGTGCGTGTATGTGTGTGTTTGGCGCCAACAAGGCTCTTTGGACAGGGAAGCCACTTGGTTGGTTTTATTTTTTCTAAAAGCTCCCAGTCTACTTGAAGCCTAGTGTCGTCACCAGATATTTTAACATATGAGGAAATGAATGTAAACAAGGCGGTAACCGCAATTCGGTCATTGTTTCCTGTTAACCAGAAACTCGCGTGTGTGGGTTTCATGGCCATAACCAGTTTAAAATGAGATATCAGTGGGACATGTCAGTAGAGGCCAGCTAGAGGTGCCTGCTCCTAAACTACAATGTAATTAATCTAAATAGCAATACCAGTAAGACTGGAGTGCAATTATAGCACAAACTGGTGGTTTTGTTCTGTCTATTTTGTCTCCAGCAACACAAACTACTTGTTGGGATGTAGTAGATGGTACATATACTAAACATGAAACAGTTTCATGCTGACATAAAACACAAAGAGTGCTTACGTATTGCAACCAATGATTATTCTCATTATCGATCCAGTGTTTGGTCCATAAAATAAAAGTGACACTACCCCCATCACCATTTCACAGAGTTCAATTTGATGTTCAGGCTGCTTCGTTTGTATAACATAACAGACCCCAAACTCCAAAGATATTCAGTTTACAGTGATTATTATAAAACAGAAAATAGTACCAAAGCTACACATTTGAGAAGCTGAAACAATAAA
>JBBPCS010000375.1:1910417-1922274 GCA_037974645.1 Hollardia meadi
CCGCCCCCCCCCCCCCCCCCCCCCCTGCTTTAGAATTAACACATCATCAAAAGAGTTGCCAAATAATTTTACACAAAAATGAATGAGGAGAAAAGAGTCATGCTTTTCTTAATGGAACTGAAAACACAGGGGAAAATGGGGTAACATTATTTATCCACTCAGAATAGGCCAAACTTCACATTATTATTATTATTCATCTTTTATGCTTTGTGAATTTATCAGCCTTGAGTGACGTTTGCTGCGTTCAGAGATGGAAACACTCATGTCAGTAGCAGATGCTCGGGTGTTTTGAGTGCAGAGCTCTGTGACAGGCTGTGGAGGTGAACACGGTGTACTGTTCTGGGTTCGTGCTGAGTGATTTTTATCTTAAAAATAGGACTAGGATTTAGTCAAGAAATGACTGCTGATGGTCGAGTTGTAAAAAAAACCGCTCGTGCATTTTTCTCAGCAGCTTTAATGCCTCTTACAGGGAAATTAACTTTCTGCCAGGACCGTACTTAACACTGATGTACAGCAACAAACAACAGAACGTAGTGGACAGAGAGATTCAATAGGAGTTAATTCCAGAGCTGAATCAAAAGAAAATTAGTTGCCAACTATTTTAACAATCGATAAATTGTTTGTCATTTTTTAAAGCGAAAAAAGGCAAAGATTTGCTTGTTCCAGCTTCTTAAATGTCATGATTTGCTGCTTTTCTCATTAATTACATTTATACAAATCTTCTATCTCTCGGTCCTCATAACAGGTACCTTCAACTCCCCGAGGGTAACAGTTCGTACTCGTACTATGGTATGGAGTGGAATTGGCTTCATGCCCCCTCCTGTCTTCATGGGGAATGTGAGGCATGTCCCGTCTGTTGAAACAGCGTACCAGTGTATTAGGGGCTACTGTGGGTTTGAGTGCTGCAGTATTTAGAAACCTTTTTAATGGGTCGTCCCTGCGGCACAGACAGCCTGTCTGCTCTGCTTTCCTTCACTTTTAACTGTCAACATTTTGAAAATAAATGCTGAAAATTTCAAAAATGTAAAAAAAAAAAAAGTAATGTTGCACTAATGCTACATCCTAAATGTAATCCTAAATATTACACAGTGAGCTGTAATATTTAGCAAATACGGACCCAGTTGGCCAAAGTCAAAATCTTTTGCTCCTTTTGCATCTTTTTCTTGTGTACTTACGAATTTTTCTTGTTGGTTTGACTTGTGTTTCTTATTTGCAGGCACACAATTAAATGGTTAGTAGGGTGTTTATCAGGGGAATCTACTAGCATGCTTTTCAACTTGAAATTTATGGTGAGCATCTATTTCCTGACTAAATATTTGACTGGATTTTTTTAAAAGTCAAATTTGTTTATGATTTGAGCGTCATTTTTCATGTCTGTCTTCTCTTCTGCTGTAGGATGTTACAGGATGAAACGTCTCAGATCCTCAAGCAGCAGCGACAGTTCTGACAATGAGAGTGAGTCATCTGTTGAAAGGACCCAATAACCCTAATTGGACCGTTTCAATTGCTCTGCTGCTCTTTTATTCACACCATTTGTCTTTGTTTAGGTCCCTCTACCTCCTTCTGCTCCTCCAACAAGAATGGCAGTAAACCCGGAACCCCCGCCTCCAACCCGAAGAAACCGGCTGAAGTAAGTCCCCGTCTTTGTCCTCAGGCCCTGTGCTGAGTGTTGTTAAAACATGAGGAGCGGTGGGTGACTGACTGTGTGCCGCCACCTCTCCTGCAGGTGTTCAGAAAAGACCTGATCAGTGCCATGAAGCTGCCTGACTCCCACCATGTGCCCCCAGAGGACTACTACCTGCTGGCTGACACCTGGAAGCAGGAGTGGGAAAAGGGAGTCCAGGTGCTGGCGAGTCCCGACACCATCCCGGAGCCAGTAGTCAGGTAACGGATTCCCAGAGGTGCCACTGTGGACAAACCAGTGTAACTTTGATACTAGGCTGATTTTGATCGTGTCTTCTGTGTTTAGAGTTATTGCAGAGAAACCCAAGGAGGTGCTTTACACCCACCAGAGGAAGTACATCCAGTGCTCGAGCCAGGAGTTGACAGAACCGGGTTATGTCAACATCAAGGAGCTGGCGGAGGCCATGTGTCGCTACGATCTGGACGACGTGGACCTTTACTGGCTGCATGCGCTCAACAGAGAGCTCGACCGCATGGGTAAGGGACCGGATCATAAGGGGATTATCCTCCATGAAATTAACATTGTGCTGTTTATTGGACGGTAAAGTCACTATCTACGGACGTGGACATCTGTCTGCCCTAAGCTGGAAATAAGAGCATTAAGATTTGGACTCATGATGCCCCAACAGTCTGCTGGGGTTTTCTCTGACCGTGCAGGGTTTTCTTCTTGTTTTTCTTCCAGGGGAGGGGCCCATAGATGAGCTGACAATGGAGCGCGCCATGGAGGCCCTGGAGAGGCAGTGCCATGACAACATGAACCACGCCATCGAGACGGTGGAAGGCCTGGGGATTGAGTACGACGAGGACGTCATCTGCGACGTGTGCCGCTCCCCCGACAGTGAAGAGGGGAACGACATGGTGTTCTGTGACAAATGCAACATCTGTGTGCACCAGGTAAACGGGTGGGGGGTGGGTACACCTCTTCGTACAGGCAGCACGGCGGCTCAGTAGTTAGTTGATCGATTGAGTAGGTGTTTGACAGAAAATTATCCCCCAAAAAAAACATACTCAAAGAAAGAAAACTGACTTGTACAGTACACAAAAGCACAGAGATTATCCAGTTTAAATGTACATGTTGGCATCTAATGTCAAGTATTGGATTAAAGGTAAAAAAAATATTGATCGAAGGTACAATAATTCAACCCAAAACATGACAGTTTTGTGTCATTCCAAAGTTGATTGATTCTGTATTTGATCAGATCAAATTGTGTTTGAGTATCACATCAGTCACTAAACGTTCCACCCTGCTGCTCTCCCCACAGGCCTGTTATGGCATCGTCAAAGTGCCTTTTGGGAACTGGCTGTGCAGGACGTGTGTCCTCGGCATCGACCCACAGTGCCTTCTGTGTCCCAAGAAGGGCGGTGCCATGAAGGCTACGCGTGCAGGCACTAAGTGGGCACATGTCAGCTGTGCTCTGTGGATACCAGAGGTAAATTCAAACTCTTAACATCCTCTGCTTTGCTCTTGACCCCCTTATATTGTGCCACAGTAAGTGTTAAGTGCCATACATTTTCTCTTCTGTAGGTGAGCATCGCTTGTCCCGAGAGGATGGAGCCCATCACCAAAGTCTCCCACATCCCACCCAGCCGCTGGTCTCTCATCTGCAGTCTGTGCAAACTGAAGACAGGCGCATGTATCCAGGTGAGAGAGTGTGTCTGTGTCCTCGCTGAGTGCATTACAGTAATCATTCTATGATAACCACATCAATGAAAAATAAATTATTGTATGTAAGCACTCAATCTGGTTATCATTGTTGAATTAAAGGGATCATCCATGTAAAATCTATCCTTTGAGCAAACATTCATCCTCTGATGGCATGAAAAGTGTCTTTTAAAATGTTTGTAGCTTGCTTCTGTAAGGAGGCTGAAGGCTGCAGTCAGCTTTGCCTCATTGCAGTTACAGTACATTCCAATATTATATGCTGTATGTGGAAAATAAGCAGCACAGAAAAAAATGACATGTTTGAGTTTTTCTGAAAGAGTCATATAAGAAACCCTCTTTGAAAGCAACCCATCATACTGTTGTAGTGGAACAGAGGAGCACGACTTTGGCTCTCTATACACATGACACACATGTTTCGATTGTTCCAGAAACATCACAGCCAGCAGTAACAAAACGTTGTAGTTAATTAATAGTTCGACATTTTCTGAAATACGATTATTTGCTTTCTAGTTGAGAGTTGGATGAGAAGATTGATACCACTATCTTCTCTGTTCGCCAAGTATGCAGCTACAGCCAGCAGCTAGTTAGCTTAGCACAATGATTGGAAGCAGGGGAGCTCCAAGAAGTGAGTGCACCCAGCCAAGAAATACTCCTGCACATAACCACCCTGTAAGATCACAGTTGTTTTTGGTATTGCATGGATGAAATAAACAAAATGTAATAAGATTTTATTTGGAGAGCTTTTGATGTGTTTGTTGGATGATTTTGCTCCTGTGGGACAGAGCCAGGCTAGCTGATTCCAGTGTTTGTGCTAAGCTAAAATTTAATGTACTGTAATATTTAGTATACTGTAACTTCATATTTAGCATACAGACATAAGAGAGGTATCCACCTTCTCATTAAACAAGTAAATAAGTGTATTTTCCAAAATGTCAACCCTCATTGTCCTTCTTTTAGTCTGTGTCACTAAGATATTTTCAGAGGACTGCCACACAACAATCCAGACAATAATCCAGTTATGAAACTGGAAAGTTGCTGGGGAACCTGGGTTTCTGCAAAATGTTTAAATTCCCTAAATTTTGATCATGATCTTGTCATCCCAGGGTTATAGTCTAGGTAAACACAATAACATATACCACCTGTCTCACAGTGCTCTGTAAAGAACTGCACCACTCCTTTCCATGTGACATGTGCCTTTGAGCACAGCCTGGAGATGAAGACCGTCCTGGACGAAGGCGATGAAGTCAAGTTCAAGTCTTACTGCCTCAAGCACAGCAAGTGTAAAACTGGAGAGGCTGGCCTGAGCCCAGCTCGTTCTAAACCCCCCGCTGAGGTGGAGAAGGTGGGCCAGCGGGCACAGAGACTGCAGGAGCTGGAGGAGGAGTTCTATACTCTCATCCAGCTGGAGGAGCTGGCCCACGCCCTTGGGCTCTCTGAGCACTTGGCAGACTTCATCTATCAGTACTGGAAGCTGAAGAGGAAAGCGAACTTTAACAAAGCTCTGCTGCCCCCTAAAGAGGAGGAGGAGAACGTGGTGCTGCAGCCTCAGGAGGACAGCATCCACACACGCATGCGGATGTTCATGCACCTGCGGCAAGATTTGGAGAGGGTGGGTGCTTTTTATTCTTTAGTCCCGAGTGCTGGTATTTCTGGGTACAAAGCAAGTCCAGAACATTGCTCAGTATACACTGTATTTGTTAGCTTTAAGTGATTTATTTTGTATTGCTTAATGGATATTCTTTATAAGAAACCAGACGGCGTACGTGCTAGAATTCACCTTGTTTTAGTGAGCTCACTGTGGTATTTGATGAGCACTGTATCATGCATGCTTTTAGCATAGCACATGATAACATATTTAATGTATTAGTTAGAATATTAACCAATCTCTCCATCTCAAAAAAATTTCTATAATCCAGTTTACACATTATAGACATATAGACCTAAATATGACAAACTCCACCTTGCAATATGATTAAAGAAAAGTTACTGAATTTCCTGACCTGATCTTACAGAAATCAACACACACTGTCTAATAAGTATTCAGCTTCTTAAGTGTTTTTGTTTGTTTGTTTGTTTGTTTTCTGCAACATGGAGTCACTATATAAATGGATCTGCGGACATCAGCAGAAACAGAGGCCATAGAAGACGTGAAAATAGAGATAAGATTGATACAAAAAATTTGGGAGAAATCCTGAGGGGGGAAAACTTGCTGCAGTCTGCAAAAGCAAACATCCTGTTAGACCCATTTTCCAGCTGATTAACAACACAAAACAAAAAGCCAAGGCCACAGACGAATGGCTTCAAAACGACATTATAAATGTCCTGGTTCAGACACAAAGTCAATGCAGAATTTGTGGCAGGACTTTGAGTCAAGTGAAGAAATGGAGGAAAGAACTGTAACTGGTGCCTCAGACCTCACAAGTGAATCCTGATGTCGGCTGCAAATATTGTTTTCATAATCAATTCTGAATATTAAAAATGTCTGAAGCTCATGGTGACATCTAGTTAGTTTTGTGAACAGTCTTCAACCCCGAAATATTTGGTTTATTGTTGTAAAAGACAAAGAAAAGCAGCAGACCCTCACTTTAAAAGAAGGTGGGACTAGTCAATGTTTTCTTCTAACGATGGATTATTAAAATAATTGCAGATTAACTTTCTGTCGATCGATGAATCGACTGTTTCAGCTCTGCGTGTGTTTTATATTTTCCACTTACTCTCAAAGTATATTCAAAAAAAATCAATACAGCGCCTTTCTGTTGGCAAGTGTCAGAAAATGTAAATAATCAACGGTGGAAGTCCATAAGGGCGATCGCTTGTCTGGATGCTGTACATGCGACATTAATGACAAACAGTCTCCTGGCATGAATAGTCAGATCATTGTGTTCTTGGAAGCAGCAGGGAGCAGGAAAGAGCTTTACAAACATGTGGTGTTGTACTTGTTTTCAATGAACAGTGTTTGATTTGTCCTTTTCCTCGTTGTGCAGGTGAGGAACTTGTGTTACATGGTGAGTCGGCGGGAGAAGCTGAAGCTGCTGCAGAGTAAAGCCCAGGAGCAGATGTTCAACTTGCATGTGAAGCTCGTGAACCAGGAACTCTCCGCTGGTGAGCCATCTGTTGTGCTTCAGCTCGCCAGTCATTGTGTCACGACAAGCACTCGTTTTAATATAAAGGATTTTTTGGTTTTTTGCTAATATTTAGTTGGGGTATTTGAGTCATAGCTGAGCCATAAACACCTTTCTTTGTCGTCAGGCCTGCCTTCTTCACACCCAGTGGAGAGTCTGCTGTTTCGTCCTCCTCCGAGGATAACCCTGAAGCTGAAAATGCCCAAATGCTCAAGTCTCGGAAATGGAAATCCCACTTCCAAATCTGGTAATGGGCCGCTCTGTCCGGACAATAGTGGCAATGTAGCAGAACATGCAGGCGAGGGGCTGGGTCAAGGGAAGCCTCAGCTGCATGGATGTGGTCGGAGAGAGGAGCGCTCCAACGGGCGGCTGTCTTCCTCGAGCAGCTCAGCGCTGCCTGTTAAACCCACTGGGAAACCTTTGGCCCTGCATGCTGCACTCCACGGGCACTCCTCCAAAAGTAACAGCAAACTGGACCCAGATCGAGCGTGCGTGGCTAAATCTAATGGCCTCTTCGAGAAGTTGGTTGCTCAGAAGGACCGTTCTTGCCAGACACCCAGTGACCAGGACGTTTCCAAACAGGCTTTAGGTAAGAGCAGCTTTCGCAAGTCTGCCATGGAGCACTTTGGCAGGTCCTTCAAAGATGCAACCATTAATTTAGTACGGACCACAGAGGACCTGCGGGCCTCTGACAAACTGTCCCGAGAGGGCTCAGCCAAGGAGAGACTGTGGGCTAAACCCATGTCTGAGCACAAAGTGAAAAGCGCGAGATCGTACCAGGACAGCGACGGATACTGTCCTGATCTGGAGCTGAGTGACTCGGAGCCAGAGGCCAAAGGGCGGCACAGGCGGCAGGTCGGGCTGCCTCAACCAGACGCTCCAAGGAAAGGGGTCAGTCGTGGGAAACAGTCGCTGGGCTCCAGACACCACATGCAGAGGTGACAGCTGACGTGACAGCCGCTCACTGCCGCCATTATCTCCCAGAGTGACGGGCCATCTCTGAACACTTCCCCATCAGGGACCAGACTCGAGTGCTCATGGTGCTGCAAACATTAATCATGCATGAAGAGTCAACAAAGAACATCGTTGAGTGGGAGTCATTAAGGAACGTAGCCTTGTGTCAGTGTTGGATTGAGAGGATCAAATCTGTCAGTCCTCTGAGATTATCACGATTGTGGCTAGAATTACATTTTGTACTCAACTTTGTATGAAACACTCCCCCACGCACAGGTTCAATTTGCCTTTCACCAAAACGGCTGTACATAAAGTGTACAAATTGGGATGTAAATAATGTTTGACTGAATCACACACATTCCAATTTATTGATACTTCAGAAGATGAATCAAAGTTATTGCAGTAATTAAAACCAATATGCCAGATGGGAATTCTGTAGTGAACTCTAGTATCTACTGCACCTGTTTCTTGCACAGTCTGTTGCAGTTAACCTGTTTGCCCACAGGTGATTAACTGAATTGGTGACATTTTATATTTGTCAAGTAGTGGAGTTGTTTTTTATGGAGATGCAGCAATGCAGTTTCACACTATAGATGCCTCCAGTCATGTCCTGGTTAGATTAAAGGGAGGGAATGTGTGTAAGAGAGTAGAATTACATTCCCTGAGCCATCCTTCGGTTCACGTCGTTGAACCTGGATGCATTGAAGCAAAGACTGAGTACAGATCTGTAATTGATTGCCTACTTGTCCCAGATGATCACATGATCGGCTCTGATTATCACAGACTTTGAAAATCACCTTTGGAACTTGGCATATTTGCAGTCTTGTCTGTTGTGTCACTTTTTTTTTGATAATAAATGACTGAAGAATAAATCATCTGAGCAAACGTGGTGTAAAGTTTCAGTACTTTAACTTAACCTGGTGTGATTAATATCGTTTAAAAATGTAATAAACATTTTTTTTAATGATTTTAAAAGCTTGAGACCGTGCCGTCTCTTAGAAGAAGGCCAAACCAAATTAATCTTTTGCCTCATATGTAAAACATGAAGAATACGGAAGAGGATTAGTGCCACGTGAAAGTTTAAAGACAGAATTCTGACTTTAATCTCAGAATTCTGACTTCAATCTCAAGAATTGGAGCAATTCGGGCAAAAAGTGCTGATGTGACACATGGCTTTCACTTCTTAGCCACATCACTATCTATTTTACAAATGCACTATTAACTGTGTGGTGCAGGATTTAGTTACTGTTAATTGGTCAACAAGGACTAATCACAAAGATTTTACTGGTATAGGTATATTTGTTCATTTGGCCTATAAATCATGTTGTGCAAGTCTGCAAGTAGTCAACAAACTTACTGGGACTGAAGTGGGTTTTAAATTGCAAAAACAGGTGCAATCCAACACCAACACATTCAGAATCATTCTTCTTTTTTTTCAGTGAAACAGAAGGAGCCTACATACACATTTTCACTTGCTAGGTTATGTTTCTATTATGGAAATTTTAATTATTTTTTAATTAATAACTATTTAGTTTAGATGATAGACTACTATGATATGAAAGTTTAAGTTTCAGCGATAGGATGCAATGCAAAATGTTCATGAGACGCTGAGTCTCATGACAGAAGACAAAACTGGCAGACACTGGCAGAACATTAATAGAATACTTTCAATAGTGCAATTGTCTAAAACGTATGAGTTGTTGCAGTTATGTGGATGGAAAGCTAGATGGCAGCATCACCACACCTTTTTTTTTTTTTTACACTTGAGATTTTGCCGTAGCAGTTAAGGCATACATACAAACATTAATGAATGAAGACTGTTCAGTTTAGGTGTGTTGATTAGCCAGCATGTACAATACTGAGACCCTCTGACTGGCAAAACCAAGTGAAATTCAGTCACAATTTATGCTACTAATTAATCTTTCACTGATGGCATGTCAAAGTGTGCTGTGAAATATCTTTCCAACAGAGAGGCAGAGAGGTGAAAGCTCTGGTGTGGTTGCATCTGAATCAGTTTGTCTAGTTTGCGTCACCGTGCTGGTTAGTGCTGCTTCAGGTTTTATTGACCTGCTGAAGAAGCCGAGGAAGACCTGACCAACCAAATTATCGTAAACAAACAGACAATTTAATCAATGTCCTCTCGGGGAAGCACATTTTAGCTCAAAGATCAGTGTTCTAAAATCGTTACCTGTTTACTTTTAGGTGTATTTTAAGATAAATGACAGCTGCCACGTGTGTGTGGACAACATCTTCAAGCCAAACTGATATTTGAGAGACATTTACACATTGAGCGACCTCTAAATATAGCTGCTGTTTAGAAATGTAAAGGAGAATCCTGCCTGCGCACATCCTATTCACATTTTACAGAATGGAAGCCCACTGTTGTGTAACCCAGATATGATCACCTGGGCCAGCAGTTACCAACCCTTTTGTGTTGTGACCCTCCAAAGCAAAGCAATGTCAAATCATGAAAGGGTGGCGTCTGAGTCACCGAGCAGTTCAATCAAAAAGTGATTCCTCTTCAGTTTGTTTCATTTCGATGGCTGTGAGAGGACTAAACGGTACAAATATCCAAAATTATATAATAAAACATTACAGATATAGCAAAAAAAATAAAGAGAATTTATGCAGCAAAAATATGTATGTTGTAAAGTCAACATGTTTTAGATCACTTCCCCCGACATGTTGTGCGCCTTAACTACCTTATTATTACCTTATGGTACACTCTGAATTATCCTTTGACCCTTTGGAGGGTCCCAACCATTGACTGTATATAAAGATGGACGACATAAGAGCGCCCCCTGGTGGTGGACTGCAGTATAGATCATAAACCCCTCCTCCTCAATGATTTCAGGTAGGACATGGGCCAAAATAAAAACTCAAAGTACACCTTAAATAAGTTTTTCCCAAAGATGGTTTCTGTCATTTTAGGTAGTTCTTATCGCGCTGGTGTATGCTCAAGTGTTCATTTTTCTGATCAGTTTGGTTTTAGTTATTAAATGCTATAAAAACGGGGTGAAACATCATGATTGACATCACTAATGCACAGACTCTGGCTCCAAATGATGTCACCAGCGCAAGTTGGCAGCGCCTGTATCCCTCATCACAGTTCAAATTGAAGTTAATAATGGGATGAGTCTATATTTTATGCTATGCTAACACTTCCTGCTGCTATGCTTGCAGCATGCCGGGCCACAACCCATCCGTGACGTGTCACCAGGTGTTTTGCGCTTGATGAGAAGCACCAGCAAGTCTGTGTGGGAGTTTGCAGCAGTTTTCAGTGGGCTCTTTAAGAGGAGAGCCTCCCTGCATCTGCTGATCTGTCAGCAGGCGCGGTGCTGCCCTCCCCGCTGCTGCTGCACCTCAGACACCGACAAACACCCGGCGAACGGAGGGTGCTGGTGCACCTGAAGCAGCCAGCACATTATACATAGATATTTTATGGATAATCCACAATTGAAGCTAAAAAATGCGCCAGGCCCGTTGTCCTCGCTACCCCGGGCTATGCACGTGTAAAAGGTAACCCCACTGAGTTTATCTCCGGATCTCACCATCATGCATGTTTTATGTGCAGCCATGGCATTTTGTAAAGATGTGGGATGGACGACCTCTTCTGGCACACGCCTGCAGTTTTAGTCATCGTATTTCCCCTTTGTGGTGGTTTGGCTGGTTCAGCTGGTTCGGTGCGATTGCAGGAAGCATCAGCAGCAGTTTGATCAAGTAAGTGTGAGATACAGGACTGACAGCTCTGACATGACTAACACACGAAGAACAAGTTTTCGTCATTCATCTGATATTATCCTTAATATACAATATAGCGGTGTAACACAGCAGCAGCTTTAATAGTTTCACTCTATGCCATGACCGGGCGCAGAGCTGGAGCTCAGGATGTCCTCCGTGTGCGGAGGGAGTGAGCTGAGCCTGGGAGAGCTGCCCATGGAGAGCTGGATGTCTCACCTGCCATGTGCTCTGTGGGACACCCCCTTGTACCACCTGGCCATCCCAGGTAGGCTGCCATGTAACAGCACACCGTAGTGGTGATGAAGTTGGTCGGTAGCTGACTATTATTAGTGGAAATATTATGTGGCGTGAGAGTTGTTTCAGTTTACCCACAACACTTAAATACACCGATCAGCCACAACATTAAAACCAATGACAGTTGAAATGAATAACATTGACCATCTACAGTGCAATATTCTGCTGGGAAACACTGGATCCTGGCATTCATGTGTGGATGCCACTTGACACAAACCATCCACCCAAACACCCTTGCAGATCAAGCACACAGCCCCCATGGCACCAGCACACCCCGGTGACATTGGTCCCCCAGCAGGACAATGAGTGCTGCCACACCACAGAAACTGCTCAGGAACAGCCCGAGGAACGTGACAAAGAGCTTAAGGCGTCCACCTGGCCTCAAAATGCCCCAGATCCA
>JBBPCS010000375.1:1922374-2007174 GCA_037974645.1 Hollardia meadi
AACATTGTACTGTAGCCATGATCAATGTCATTCACTTCATCTGTCAGTGGTTTTAATGTTGTGGCTGATCGGTGTAACTCTCATCCTATAGCTGCTACAGTATGTAGGGAGAGAACTCAAGATGCTGCCAAAGAGAACACGTGCGAGCAAATTAAGGAAAACATCTCCAGTGACACAGATACAGAGATGCCAATTCAGATCACAACCAAATACAGAAACATGTCAAAATCAGAAAATACAATCTCTATTTTAGTGTGTTTGTTATACTGCATATGTGTTGGTAAATAAGTGACGATTGACGTCATCGATTTGCCTGTGTTATTAGTACATTCAGCTCACGCCCCGTCGCTCTTGCATGAAACAATCATACGTCTAATGATGATAATGTTTGATGTCTTTCCCCACTTAGGGAGCCACAATGCAATAACCTACTGTCTGGATATGAATGACAGATCCCCTGTTGACCTTACCCAGCCAGACATGCTTCAAAAGCTGGACAAATACATGAAGCCCCTGATTCGCCCCTTTGTGTACAAGTGGGCGATAACCCAGGTAATGAATCACAGAAATAGATGTGCCAGCTAGTTGTCACTACATTTTTAATTTAGTAATGTTGTAGTAACATTTTAAGCTGGACCCATGTCTCGCAGGAGTATACTATAAAGCAGCAGCTGGACTGTGGGGTCAGATACTGCGACCTGAGGATTGCACACAGGCCCAATGACAGCTCCACTGATCTGTACTTCTACCACGGTGTATACACCACGCTCACTGTGGAGGTGACGTAACGGCATGCAAATGTCTCATACTCTCTTATATTGGCCTGGTTTGCTTTGTTGCTTTTTGAAATTGCATGCAAATGTCCGAAAGATTGTTGCCACAGTGAAATTTATGCTCCTGTAAAGGCCATTTGCGTCTACAACAATAGCCATTAAGATAAGATGTAAGATAAATCATATTCAGCAAACACTCATCACTACAGATACTAAAGATACTAAATCATCCTGTCTAATTAGGTTGGATTATGGTTGTCATTTTGGATGTTTTCAAGGTTATTGTCATGGCAAAACAGCACTTTATACAGACTCTTGTTCTTAAAGTTATGCTATGCAGGATTTCTCAGAAAAATAATCCCTCTCTATCATGGCTTATGTCGCTCTGTAATTGTTTGGCGGTGTCTGTATCTGCAGAGACCCTGCCCCTCTTCCTGTAGGCCGTTTTCTTTTTCTTTTTTCTCAGTATTTTTGCTGTTTTCGGGTCGTTTCTGGGTGTCAACAAGGCAACATCAGCGTCTCCGTCTCTCTCCTCTGCTCTGCCTGAATGGATGTGTAAAGAGCTGCAGGTCCGTGTGTTCTGTTTGTCCAAAGGCGGGGCTGAGCTACACACACACGCACACATGCAGAGCAGAGCCGAGAGGCAAACAGTGGACATGACGATGCGTGCGCTTTGGCTCGGGGGTGTCCGGAGGTGTCCATGAAACAATCACAAAATAACGTCTTTGAATGGTGTGTTTGCAAACATCAACTGACAAGTCCTGCATAGTATGCCTTTAAAGCAAGCTTGTATTACGCCACAATGATCTATTACAGGATAATAGTAAATGCTAAGATGCTGTGTGACAGTAGCACAAGTACAGAAGTTTGAAGAAGTCTGTGAACTCGGGTTTAGCCACCCTTTCATAGCAATGCTTTGCAGCCACCAAACGCACCTTTAGTTTGTAAATTAGACCCCATACATGGGGGCGAAATCAACCAGAAAGCACTTCCATGATATTTCTGTGGAACTCAACATTTCCACCAGCCAGTTGTCAGCTTGTATGATAAATCATACCGCTCTTCATTCACCTCTGCTCCAGCAGAGATGCCAGATGGTGAGAATTAAAATTAAATCTCATCTCCCCAGAAGTGTTCTGGCAGGGTGTTACAGACTTCCAATAGATCCCATGCGTGAATGATAAATATCAAGCCCTACCACATAACCGAACTTGTACATGTAAGAAGTTTCACCTGTGCTGTTGGCTTTTAAAGTAAGGCTGTGAATTGTGCATTAAAATATTGAGTGCTGCTGTAGAGGCAGACTAAATGGTAACTTGTGTTTTCCTGGCAGACTGTTCTAATGGAGATAAGAGAGTGGCTGGATGCTCATCCCAAAGAGGTGGTCATCCTCTCCTTCAGCCACTTCCTCGGCCTGAGCCAGGAGCTCCACATGCTGCTGCTCACAACCATACGCAACATATTCACCTCCAAACTCTGTCCAAAAACGGTACAACTTCTCCTCCAGTTTTCAATAAGAAGTTAAAGAATGACAACATACCCGCGCTTATTTCTTCACTGTGCTCACAAAGTAAATAGTGTTTAACTTTGTCAAAGCCAGAAAATTTCAGTTTCTTATGGCATCTGCCGTATTTGATGCTCCAGGAACATGCATTTGAACACAGAGTAAAGAAATGTTAAATGAGAGGTTGCATGAAGCTCGTGGATCAGCAGCTCTCTCTATTGAGAGGCAAACCAACACTGCTGGTTTGGGTCTAATCATGGGTTTCTCTGACGGTAATAAAAATATAGAATAAGGCCAGCCTTATCCTCTAAATTACACCAAATGAAACTAAGCCTGTTATTGTGTTGATTTCAGGAAGTGTTAACTCTTCGAAACCTGTGGGCTTTAGGCTGCTCAGTGATTGTGTCCTATGAACACAATATTGCCAGCTGTCACAGCGACCTGTGGCCACACATTCCTTACTGGTGGGCCAACAAATGCAAAGCTGAGGCTCTTATTGAGGCGTTTGAACACAGGAAAAAACATGGCAGACCAGGTATTCTCCTACTGATTTTTATCACCAAACAGTTTGGGAATAAAATTAATTTAATACTTTGTTTGGTTTTTTTTTTTAAATTAACGCCGTATTTGGCCTGCATAAAATCTCATGTGTTTATTTTGTGTTTCAGGAGGTTTCTTCGTGACAGGAATTAATCTAACAGAGGACCTGAAATACATCTGCACACACCCAACAGAGTCCCTGAAGGACTTGGTGATGTCCACGTATCCCACGCTGCTGAGCTGGGTTAAGGAGCAGACCCCCGGCTCCAAAGTCGGCTCCATCAATATCATCGCCGGGGACTTTATAACGGAGAGCCACTTTGTACCGACTGTCGTTACGCTGAACGAGAAACTACTCAAATGGTCCTCGTGACTTTTCACTAATTTGCATTATTTTGCAAAAAACAAAAAAATCACAGCATGAAATACACACAAGCGTGTTTTGTTGGTGACATGAAAATACTTGAATTATTCATCTACATATAAATGCACTTATTAGAGGCAGGGAAATGTACATTTCAGTCTTATAGCTGCTTTTTGGTATTTTACCTGCACTTGTTTGTTTACATTCAGTTCACTATTTATGCAGACTATTGTATCACTTTTCATGAGTCAGCGAGGTGGCCAGTTTTAAGTTACGATGACGAAAGCAATAATGATAATCTCACCTTCACGTAGGCATTTTAAGCACAAACAATGTATTCAATGAGCACATATGGCTGTTGTGTATAGGCCACAAACTTTTCTAGGCATTACATGTGGGCAGCAAGTTTAATTAGTAGCCAAACTGTAGGCTATGAACTACAATACATGCATTTATCCATAGAGAATGTAGAGATGACATGAAACTTATGCAAAATGCATGTAAAACCTATTTGCATGAACTCAGCCTTGACTGTTTCACTTAATACTTTAGCCAGCAGGTTCGGCCTTGATTTAATGTAATGCTGCACCGCCTGTGCCTGTGGAGATGAGCTTTTACAATAAACATGAGCATTTGTAAGCAAACCATCACACTTTTATTCACTCATCATTCAGATGTACAGGTCAGTGCTGATATGTTTCCGTCCAAGATGCCTGTGCTGGAGTGGCACAATCTCTCTACCCGCACAAAAGAAGTGTCTGTGGTGCTTTCAGGCCCCAAAGGGCCACAGTGGGGAAAAAAAGCTTTTGTGTTCCCTTGCAGTATGTGATCCTTTTCAATGCTTTTGCGGTCCCTCACAATAGTGTGTGTTGCATCATCTGCTGTTCTGGGATCCGTTTAGTCCAAACGTTTCATTCATAGTATCCCACATGATGAAAAACTCGTTATTTTATTCATTGTAAAATAAGAAGATGATGCACATATCTGGATGATAGCTTCTGTTAGCCTGGGGTACACAGCTATTTACAGTGAAGGAAAAACCCTACTAATGATAGGTAATGGTTGTTAAATTATAGATCTAGTATTGAGACTGGAGTGAGCCAATGGGATAATTCTAGACTTTAATATGATTAATTTTTATTGTGTTCTCAATTCAAATGTATAAGTTGAATCTGCATTTTAAAACTAAAAATATAAGATGTGCAAATTTACAATTCTGTTTCCTTAATCTGTGTTTAAATGAATAATATTGGAATTCTAAAATGGATTAAAAAGATCTTGAGATTTTATTGACTTATGTGTCTTCTAATCATACTCAATTTCACAATTGATTTAAATTTTTACTGTTTCTTCTGTGATCTCTTTGATCTAAAGAGGGTCTACTTAAATTAAAGAAGTGTAAACAGTGTAATGCCTACAGATTAAGTGAAGTCCTCAATAAGAAAAAGTTCTTTAACCACCATTTCCTCTGAACTGTAATAATTGATGTACTCAATAACTGAAAAGTCTGTATTGTTCCACTAACACAGTCCAGCTTCCATGTTTTCCCAATACTACATCCAAACTGTTACAGTTAAAGAACTCAGATGTGGTTTTGAATGGACAGGATTATATATATAGTATATATATATATATATATATATATATATATATATATACATTTTTATTTTTTGGTGGTTGCTGCTTCTGTGTGAGATGTGTGAATGACATGCTGGTGTGTTCCATCTTTGAAAGATTGTCTTTGCTTATGTGATGGAGGGATGCGTAAATAAACTTGACGCCAACACTTCGTCATAACTTATTCGCTCATTAAAATTTCACACACAATAGATCAAATGCATCGTTTGTAATAACAGATAGCCTACTAAGACAATAATATGTCTACATAAATAAATATTATTTTAAAATACATGTCATGTGGTTCTATCAAAAGATAAAAACGATAGCAAAAGATAACGAAGAACTTGAAACTTATCACACCTTAAAATTCCCACCATTAATTCACCTTTTAGCCTTAACTCGACATTTTTTATAAGACAACGACTGTCATACTATTTGAACTGTCCATAAACTTAGATATTTGCTCCGCCCCCTTTCAAAACGTCATGGCAACGAAGCTGCAGATGTGTCGATAAAAGAGCATGTGGACAGAGGGGGTGGGGGTGCTAAGTGTAAATAACGTTTTCAGAGTCACACATTACATATAAATACAAGTGGCCCAGTTTTCCTGTAGAGTCCCATAAACGCGGAATTCCCATATTACCTGAAGTGTTACGCACGGTGTAACGTAGCTGTCATTCAACAGCAACAACACCGCGGAAGAATCAGGAAACTCAAATGTTCATCTCCCTCCTCCTCCTCCTCCTCCTCCTCCTCCTCCTCTATTGTATAGTTTATGGTCGATCCACTAAAGGAACTAGATAAAGGAAGGGAACGGTATCGATCATATGATGACTAGTCTGAACAGGTTTCTCAGATCTAGCTCAGACCTGGTTTTGGTGATGAGTCTTGTGCAGGTTTGTGACTGACTGACTGTGCGACATGTATCTCAGCTGCCAGGACTGGATGTCAGCTTTACCCGAGGAGCTGTGGGACATTCCCCTGACAGACCTGGCCATACCCGGTATCTCTTAACACCTTTTATCTTCTATCTGTTGTGCTGTAATTTACCAGGGCAGAGTACTACAAAGGAGCACAATACAGCAAACATACATTCAAGTAGGACAACCATACTCTAGAGTCTTTTTCTTCTTCTTCCTAGACTATATTGTGAAGATGAGTGATTGCTGTTTTTCTTTCTCCTCTATATAGTTATCGTCTAATGATCACCTGGTTTACAACCATTTACAAGAGAGACCTGAGAACTTATCACACACAAGTACACAAGACTAGTGCAGTCACATAAAACATTCACCACACACACACACACACACAGAGAGAGAGAGAGAGAGAGAGAAGTATTTTGTTGTGTATTTTTGTCAAGTGATCACGGGACTATAAACCATTATTTCTTTAACTTTTAATGTGTCTCCTCACACCTGTTTATCCAGGGAGCCATGATGCCATGAGTTACTGTCTGGACATAAACTCCCCCCTGGTGCCGTCTGAAACAAACGTTTTCAGGCTCCTGGATAGACTTTGCTACTGCTTTACCAGACCTGTCATTTTTAAATGGGCTACAACACAGGTATGTATACCATAGATTTATAAAGAAGAAGTAGATACTGGTTGCAAACATAGCGCTTCGTCAAACTAATGAAAATTGCTCGCCTGGCGCATACGCCGAAAGTGTTTTCTGGCGTCTGGGTTTACTTCCTGGTTATGCGGCCCATTGAATCTGCGCAGTAGTGTTTCTCCCGCTGGCCCCGCCCACGAGTTCCCGCTCAGCCCATTGACTTTACATTGTCTGTGCATTTTCTCGGCTCAAGAAAAGTTTAACAAATATAAAACCTCCATGGATCGAAAATCCATAATAGAAAGAGTCATTATTGACCATGTTTGCAGTTCGAGGTGTCCTGTCAACAGTCTTACAGACGTCTCTTTTATAATGGTGTCTATGGGGAAAATGCTTTTTGGGCCGCAGGGGGAACTTTTAGCTGCAATACCGCGAGTGGCCACTGGGTAAAATTGGAAGTAAGGCTGGTATCCAGTACTAAATGATACATTCATGATGTATACAGCAGCAGCCAACCGCACTACTTGTGCTGACCCCTAGGGGAATAAGAAGATATTGCTGTGGTAGGTTTTTTTTTTTTGCACTGAAACTCCCAGAAGTCACTTGGTAGCGTAACAGGGTGGCCATAGGATGCTCAGTGAGACGTGTTTTTTCAGGTTTTGTAGTTTTTCCAGTTGTAGGCTATCTCTGTTGCAGTCTCAGTGAGCCATAAAGCTTGAGAGTAATTTTTTTTGTGTTTATTTATCAGTAAAAATAACTTTTTACTGCAGCTGGAAACAAGGCCGATGAGAGCTGTTAGAGTGAACCGAAACATTAAAGTGTCAGGCCTGAAAACCAAAACAGTGAGCTGAAAGACATTAAAAGTCTACAAGACCCCTTTCATATACACACAGCCATGTGATCCATTGTTACAAAAGTATTGATTATAGCAGCATTAAGTGACATGTTTGGAAAACTATTTTTTCTATTTAAAAAAAGGTGAAGGTCATTTCAGCACAGCAATGTGCTTTGAGAATGTCAGTTTCCTAACAAGAAATCACATTTTCTTGAAGGAACATCTGTACATTTTATATCTACTATTTTACTGAATTATGTTTGCAAAAGCATTTTTGATTTAAAAAAAATTTTTTTTATTGCTCTTCCTTGCAGGACAAAAGCATCGAGGAGCAACTTTCGATGGGGATTCGGTTCTTCGACCTCCGCATCGCACACAAACCCAACGACTCATCCAGCGACCTGTACTTCACGCACGTCATATACACACATTTAACAGTCATGGTGAGCATAATCATCTTAATGTGAAGTGTCAGTTTGGGCTTTTGTAGTACGTTTATAGTAAATGTCCTTCCTTCACAGGAAACACTGCTGTCTGTTGCCACCTGGCTGGAGTCCCACCCTAAGGAGATTGTTATCCTTGCTTGCAGCCATTTTGAGGGAATTGACGACAGACTCCATCAAGCCTTCATTTTCTCCCTGAAGAAGCTGTTCGGCTCAAAACTCTGCCCACAGAAGGTTAGTTTTCTCATCGTGCAGCTGATTTACGGTGTGAAGACAGCACGTCTTACATAACTTCACCTGGCGTCCACAGGAATCAGTCCTGACCTTGCGGCATCTGTGGGCATCTGGTTACCAGGTCATCCTGTCTTATGACTCCGAGACTGCAGTAGGACACCAAGAGCTATGGCCTGCCGTCCCCTACTGGTGGGCCAACCAGCGCACCGCACAGGACGTGATCAGTTACCTGGACTGCAAAAAAGACCTGGGACGTCCAGGTTGATTTTACACTTTGGCCCACATCTTTTCTGTCATTCTGGTGCTTTCTCATACTAAGTTTAACTCTTTTTTTTTTTGTCAGAGGGCTTCTTTGTCTGTGGCCTGAACCTGACGGCTGATAGGCATTACATCACCGAGAACCTGAAGCAGTCCCTGCGGACGCTGACCTTCAGTAATTGGGAGTGTTTGAAGAAATGGCTGAAGGAGCAGAGACCCGGGTCAGACCCCAAGAGCCTCAACATCATTGCAGGAGACTTTGTGGGTCCACTTCCTCTCTGCTCTCTGGTCATCGCACTGAACCAAAAACTTTTAAAGAACAAGCATTATTTATAACAAAATATTATTTAGGATTTATTTTATTTCACAGGATCTGATCTCAGAATAGCTACTGCATAATTCATTTCCTCTTTACTATATTTCTGTCAATTTATATGCACTTTTGTCGACATTAAAGGTGCAACGTGTAACTTTCAGAAGACCCTGAACGTCATTCAGCACCCTGTCTCTCACACTCGCACTCCATAGGCGTGAGAGAGCTAGCTGAGCATCCATCAAAACAGTGATGACGACAATGCTACTATCTCTAATGTTCTTCTATTTTATTTGGACCATTGGCTACACTTGACTCTAACTAGCCAAGTGGCTGACTCATAATGCCAGCTGACAATTTGCAAGCAAGGCAGATCATTCCTGGGAGTCTGGATGAATTAATTGACGTTACCCACATTAGCTGTCTATCTATTTGTTCGCTTTAGCAAGTAAGCTAACATTAGCGAACATTAGCCACCTAAAACAACAATATATTTCAAAATGCTTTGCAGTAATGATAGATTAGACTTTGGACTTTGTGTTAGACTCAGTGTTGTGGCGGTCGTTTGTTCGCGTTAGCGGACTCCGTTTCTAAGATTAACATTAGCTAGTGTTGCACTCTGTTGGCGCTGTAAGGGAGCAGAAGAGAGGCAGGCAAGGCACTCCAGAGCATGTAGAAATGTCACATACTTTGGATTTTCCTGGAAAATTTGTCCCCAGTCCTTTTGCATAGAAATCAGTCCACAGGCAACCATGAAAGTCAGGGAAAGTCTCATTTTTATGGCTCCACGCCGACGAGGAATTACAGTATGTTTTCGAGTTGTCTGTCCATACGTCCATACTGTCCCATTCTTGTTAATGAGATATCTCCCGAACACCTAGATGGAAATTCTTCGAATTTGGCACAAGCATTCATTTGGGCTCAATGATGAACTGATTAGATTTTGGTGGTCAGGGGTCAAAAGTCAAGGTCACTTGACTTAGAAGTTAGAGCTTCTTTGCAGCAACATCCATATTTGAAGCACTGTAGTCCACCACAAGCTCTTTGGTTGTGCCGGTGTTGAGCTTCAGGTGATTGTCGTTGCACCATGTGACCGAGCTCCCCATCAGTCACTACATATATTATATGAGTCTGGAGAGACATGGATATAAACTTCACTTCACTGGTGCGTGGAGGCATACAAACGCAAGGCGGTAATTCTAGTTCAAGTGACGTCACAATCTGTAACACATTTGCAAAAAGCTACTACTATGTAGCTTTCTTTACATTCTTACATAATGGACTTTAAAGAGTTCTAACTGAAAGAAATGTTTTAGGAAAATAAAACTCACTTACTGTATTTCTTTAAGAAGAAAATACATCATTCTTTTAGAAATATTATATTTTAATATACTGAACAATACATAGTCTTTTTTTTTTAAAGGTGATTTCAGTCATTTTAACTGATGTCCTGCAGCAGGAAGGATCGCTTTCCTCCCAACTTTGCCATCAGCCTGCAAACAGTTTCTTGTAGCGTCCATAAGCAGCGGTGCTGATGATGACCATGACAACAGCCGAGCCTTCATCTGCATTCACCTGCACGTCCTGGACGGTGGCCTCCTTGTACAGCCAACTGTAGATGAAGATGCACATTGACTGTGAATGCTCCCCCTCATTCTAAACATAACAACACAGTGAGGGAAACCAGCTCTCACCTTAACTGAGGAGTGCTGAGGTCAACTTTGAGGTCTAAAATGTGTTTTCCTGTGGAGTTTACAATCTCTCCTTCCAGTGCTTTCTTCAACTCATCGAGGCCCCGCCCTTCCGAGGCAGATATGGGCAGCGCGTGAGGCTCTGTAAACTGATAGCTGTGATGGAAAGCGGACAGTACTACAGTAATTTTATTTCTTCTTAAGACTAAACCAAGTTCTGGCTCGACCCCATTCACACAGCACTCACAAAAAAGGTCAATAAAATGATGCAACTCATAAAAATACCCATTATCAAGCATCCAGGAAATGATTACAATTAATTATTATGTCTTATATGGTTTTGGGTACAGTTAAATATGGCATTTTATGACCTAAATTCAGTTGCATACGTTAAATTTTGTGGTTTTTTGGTTATTCAACCCATTATGCAGTTAACCTTCTAGATTTTAAAAGCTGCTCAACAGCTGGAAACATTTCTTGTTTTCCCTCAGTGATAAACTGGATCTTATTTTCTATTCTAACTGGAAATTAAAAGACATTTAAAAGTCTTAAAATTTATTTTGAACACAAGTTTTTGCCTTACTTGTCAATGAGATCAATTTTATTGTGGACTTCTATCATGGAGCTCAACAGCCTGTCAGGGATTTGCAGGTTCTTGAGGACATTCAGTACGTTCACCTTCTGATTCACCGTCTCTGGATGACTGATGTCTCTGACGTGGACCAACAGATCCTGGAGGTACAAGAAAGATGAGCGCCGAGTCAACAACTGTTCTCTGAAAGACAGTTGTTTTTTTTTGCCAAATAGCCTGCGTTTCATCAAAAACACCAGCATCAGATACATACTGAGTGTTTGATATCTTCCAGGGTGGCAGAGAAGGAGTCAATAAGCTGGTGCGGCAGCTGCGACAGGAAGCCGATGGTGTCCACGTACAGAACCGTCATGTGACTGGGCAACTGGCCTGCATGAACGGTGACATCCAGGGTGGCGAAAAGCTGGTTTCTGGGTTGAAGACCACTATCGCCAGTCAGCGCTTTGATCAGAGTCGTTTTTCCTGGGCAGACGATGGGAAAGAAAACAAAAGAATTGTGTTCAATGTTGTCAAACTGAAGCCCTGAATATTTAAGAGCTGTGCCAGCACTGTTTCCACCCTCTCACCACAGTTTGTATATCCCAGCACGGAGACGACGGGGAACTCCTTGTGTTTACGCTGAGCTCGCAGTAGGTGCCTCTTTTTCCGCAGTTTTTCCAGCGCTGAGCGAATCTTCATTTCCCGCTCCTTCAGCAGTCTCTGCTGGACCTCCAGCAGGGTCTCACCTGCAAGAACCAACCACCGAGCTGAAGCTCTTTTCTGACAAGCCAGCTCGTTTACCAACATCCAGTACTCTGCTGCTCATCACTCAGGTGTCGGGATGTTACCTGAACCTCCGATGTATCTCGATCCTCCGCCCTGCTGGTCCAAGTTTGCGATGTCATTTCTCAGACGGGATCTGCCACCATCAGATGAAGATGTTTTAAAATCCCAGTGGGTAATAGCAAAAACATAATTTAACTCAAATTTAGGGAAAAGATTGCCAGTGATGTGACATTGCGAATGGGCAAAGTTACCTTAACAAGGGGATCTCTGCCAGAGAAATCTGTAACTTGGCCTCCTTAGTCCTGGCGTTGCAACGGAAAATGTGGAGGACCACTGAGTATCTGTCAAAGACTTTAACCCCCCAGGCCTCCTCTAGCTCCCGCTGTATGGATGGAAAAAATGGCTGTCGGTACACAAAACCTTTCAGTATGCAGCAAGGGAGCAAACTTCAGATGAGCTCACCTCAGACAGAGGAGACAGACGCTCGACATTCACAAAAACAGCGGTGATTCCTGCTGTTTGCCTGATTTTCTCTGACCGTGGGGGAACAAAAAAGCAGATGATGAGTCATATTAAGACTCACTGACTCACAGATTGACACAGAATGAATAATACCTGTAAGAGACTGGAAGTTGCCTTTGCCAAATATCCTCTTCTTCTCTGGTGTCTTGGTGGAGAGGATGATCTTGTCCACCACTCTCCAGTTGTCCAGAGTGTTCACAAGCCCCACAGCCTCGGCCATCATCAGCTCAGCTGTAGAGAAAGCAGTAAAAATAAGTGAGAGGAATCCCCCAGCATGCTCCACACACCTCCATCTGACTGGTGGAGGAAGTATTCAAAGCCGTTACTTCAGTAAAAGTACTAATACCACACTAACAAATAAAGATGCTTCATTGAAAATGTTACTTAAGTAAAAGTATGTAAGTATCATCTGTATCATCACAGTAAAAGCACTCAATACTGTAATGACTGTTGTGCTATTACATATGATATCATTAGATTATTATGACTCATGCATTTATATAAAAGCTGTATTTTACTGTTGTAGCTGGTTAAGGTGGAGCTCATTTTAAACTATTTTGTATGGGACTGTAACTAATGATTATTTTCATTATTTCCTGCATTAATTTGACTGTTTGGCTTGTAAAAAAAAAAAGACAAAAAAATATTTTTTTTTAGACCAACATTCCAAACATAAAATGGATTTTATATTTTTTTAAAAAGGAAATAAATTAAAAGTGAAAGCAGCAAATCTTCAAAGTTTTTGCATGAAAAATGGCTTAAACTTAAATTATTAAAATACAAGTTGCCATAAATTTTCTACCAATTGACTACTCATTTAACACACTAATCATTTCAGTCGCACATTTTTATACATTTTGTAAGAAGAAAAAAATCTGGATTTGTAAAGTAACTACTAACTGAAGCTGTCAGATTAATGCAGTTAAACAAATGTAGGCTACAACACATCCATCTGAAATAATTGGAGTTAAAGCAGAGAGTGGCATGAGACTAAAATGCTCAAGTAAAGTACAAGTGCCTCAAATGTGTACGTAAGTGCAGTACTTAAGTAAATGTGCTTGTTACCGGTGGTCAGGTGCTGCTTCCTGCTTCCCCACTTCACGTCTGGGTGGACGATGAACACCCTGTGCTGACCCTCTCCGATGCCTGCAGGGGCTTGCTGCTGAAACAGCTCCTCCACCTCGCTGTCATCAATGAAATCTTCATCTTCCTCCTCCTCGGCAAATCCTGTGCGGCGACCGCTGCTGAAGTCATCCGTGTTCCTCACCCTCCTTGCAGAGAGCGCAAACGGCCTTACCTGCAGGGGACGCCACGCAGCTCTCGCCGCAGCTGCGTGGTGGAGACTGCAGGGCGCCGCCGCCGCCGCTGCTCTCTGACAGCTCCGTGTGCGGGGTCGCTGCAGGAGAGGTAACCATGACTGAATCCTCCTCAGTGTTGTCATGTTGCCTCCGGGAGAACACCTGCTGGTGTCATCGGTACTGCAGTTAGATCTTAGACAGTATAAACGGACTGATCAGGCTGTCTTCTTCTTCTTGTTTTTTAACTACCACAAACCAACCTGGGGAGTGCAGACTGCCACCTGTTGTAGCAAGAAGTATTGTTAAAATTACAAATTATTCCCACACTTGAGAAATATATGTAAATTTAGAGTTTAAAGTAGCTGTTTATGATGAAAAATACATTTTATCTGTCTGATTGCCTGTGTGCTGTTGTGTTTTGAGTTCCGGATGTCTCTTTGTGACATTTTTCCACAGTCGTGTCTTCCAGGCAGCTTTCGCTCCCAGGCCGTGTACTAAACCACAGCTTGCTTTGCCAACCAATAGTTTTAAGCTGTTTAAGTTGTTGAATGTATTGATTTGGGTTTGGGTTTGTTACTTATATCTCACTAGAGTTGGACTTTTTACCCAGTTTCGGAGTAAAAAGCTGCCTGGAAGACCAACATCAGGGGGCAAAAACACCCTCTCAATCCCTACCAGTCTTCTTTCCTGTCTACGTAATTTCCTTATAATAATATAATAATTTTATTTTTAACTTTATTTATAAAAGGTAAAAGCAATACATCAGAACAAATCAGCACGTGGAGCGTTGCATTTCATTTAATACAAAAAATTAGAGAATAAAATAAAATAAAAAAGTTGTAAATAAAAGTAATTCGTCGTCTCGCAGGTTCATTCTTCCCCCTGGTGGACTAAAGGGTCACTGCACCTTTGAATGTAAGTGTAATTTTGATTTAATGATGTTAGTTGACAATGCTAGCTCAGTTAATTCTCGTTAGACCATAGCCATTTAGCTTTGACATGTTAGCCTCGAAAAAAACATATTTTCATACGTTTGGTCCATTTCATTTCAGATTATTTCCTTTCAGAGTTAACTAACATTTTCATTTTATCTCAGCTTCACGCTTTGTTTTGCCTGGGGTTTTTTTTTAGTGAAGCACCAGCATGGACATAAAGCCATTAAATACTCCAATTAATAAGCAGATTGTCATGTTACAGCAGATTGTCTGGATTTTTTTTGTCTGTTTACATTTTCTGGGAGGATATTGCTGTATATATAGTGTATAAGTAGCTAGTTAACCTGGAGATAATATATATATATATATAGTATAGTATATATAGATAGTATATAGTCCTACAAATTTTCTTTATTTATTGAACTTTATTTATTGAATACAACAGTTCAAACAGGCGTCTAAAACATGATGTTCCATCACCATACAGCTGAATACATAAATGCCAAAAACACAGATTACATAAAATGTGTAAATGTGAAACAAAAGAGGGCACATTTCCAACGAGCCAAGTAGTTTTGATATATATGATATTATATTATTATATATAATAATATATTATTATTAATATTATATACATTTATTGAAAGGATAGCCCCTTGAGATGTACAGCATCTCATTTTCAAGGGGTCCTACGTAGGCTATATATCATGCTTTTAAATAATCTACCTTTGTGCAGGTAATATTTTGCCAGCAAAATGTTATATCCAACCTTTTTGTCCTGCGTGAAGCTTCCAAAACAATAATATCTTACTGGAAAGATGAGATTTTGTTTTTAACAATCAGCAACAAGTGCTGAAGTGTTGGTTAATCACATGAACATATTTTGTTATTTTATATGCACATCTTTAGCTGTTGGTGAGAACAGGATGTCCAACACGTTTTTTTTTTTAAAATTGCTGTCTACATCACAGCTTGTGGGTGTGTGACCTAAAAAAGAAGTCAAACAGGTTGGACCAATATGAGCTCCCAGCAGGGTGTATGCTGGTTGAGACGGACAGGGTTGAGTATTTTAAACTTCTTTCGGCGTGTGAATCTATATTTTCGGCGGTAGGCTAATGTTGGTCATTTAGGCCTAAATCAAAAATAGATGAGAGTAGGTATGGCACAACAAGCCGCAACATGACTGACAATGAATTCCTTCAGAGTGAAGAAAGGTGTGCGTATGACTTGGAGTCGGTAAATTGAAGGAGCAGGAAACAGTGGAGCAAAGTAAGACGGGCATAAACATTCGCCATGGACTTGTCTCCGTTTTCCAGTTTAAAGAGGATCATATTTTTGGATTGTTTTTGCGTCCTGCTTGCGCAAAAGTGCTCTCAGCGGGCAATGGCGGTGACGCTGTGGCGCACAGCACTGCTGCTCTGTTTCATCCGTGTCTGCTGCTGCTTGGGTAAGACGAACTATCTGCCTCGTGTATTTTACACACCGAGATAACTATCCACACTGAAACTCGCTGATGAGTTACATGTGCTGTTTCATTTCTCTCTCTACAGAGGAAGAGTGCGTCCTTGGTGTCGTCGGACGGTCAGTCTCACTGCCCTGCTTGTACCCTAAACTACTGAGCTTTGTGAATTTTTCCATTGAGTGGAGGAGAGATGATGAAGTGGTGCTCAGATCAGTGTTTGAAAAGAACATAAATGTGGAGGAACTGAGCGCTAACAGCGCCACAATCTCAGCTAACGCTGCACTGACAGGGAACTTCTCCCTGGAGCTGCCTGCAGTTGATCCTATAGAGCCCAAAATGAATTACAGTCTATTCATTATTTCGGAAGAGAATCACAGCGCTGCGCTGTGCACCGTGTGCCTCCGGATAGCAGGTCAGTGTCAAACAAAGAGGAAGTAATCAGAAGAATGTGTAAAGGCACTAACTCATGTCTGTTTGCAGCCAGTTTCAGCAGCCCGCTGCTGCAGAGGCAAGAGGCAGCAGCTCAGGGAGGTGAGACGGCCTTCTTCTGTCACTCCAGCGGTGGTTTTCCTGAACCCAAAGTTCACTGGCTCATCAACTACACACAGGAGCCCCCCGAAGGCTCAGTGAGGACCATGGCAGCATCACTTCCAGACTCCCATCTGTACAACATCACAAGCCACCTGACGGTCAACATTTCCAAAGACTCCAGCGTGTCCTGCACCATAGAGAACCGGTCCATGAACGAAACCTTGACATCCACAAGCTGTGAGTAAGGGGTCGTTCAGATATTAGGTCTTAAACGCACCAGTAGGTCACCACTTGTTCACTATTCTCCTGTTCTTGTTGGTGCTAAGATGGAGCGCCGGCCAGCCCGGTGGTGGGTCGAGCATCAGAGGCCATGTGGATCTTCAGCACGGCTCTCTGTGCGGTGGTTGGGGTCATGGTGGCGATAGGAGTCGCCTACCAGATTCACCTGGACAGGATAAGTAAGAGGAAGAAGCGCGAGCACCAACAGCAAACTAACAGAGGTAGGCCTCTTGAAACTTAACCAAGATTTAATTCAGTTCAAAATACTTCATAGATCTACCTTAAACAACAGAAACCATCTTTGGAAACAATTTATTTGAAGTGTAGTTTGAGTTTTTAGTTTGGCCCATGTCCTACCTGAAATCATTGAGGAGGAGGGGTTTATGACCTATACTGCAGCCCACCACCAGGGGGCGATTGCAATGTTTTAGCTTCACTTTTGGGGAGCTCTTATGTCGTCCATCTTTATATACAGTTAGTGATTATTTTCATTTACTACAGCTTTTTTTTTGGAGGCCAAATGAGGTGAACATAGCTAATATTTCACAAGGAAAATTAAGATAAAATAGTACCCTGGTGACCCTATTTTTGGACCCCTAGAGGGGCTTCAACCCCCAGGTTGGAAACTGGCCTAGTTTGGATTGGACTTGACCAATATGTCCCATCATTAAAACTGCTTCAAAGGGAGTGTTGTAGGTATTATTTTATCCTATCCTGGTGCTTAGTTTACTATCATGTTATCTGAAGCACAGTCTGAATAAAGTCTAAAACTATATTAACATTCGGTTTGATGTCACACCGAGAAGTTAACTTGTGCAAGTGGATTTTTAAGCCACTTGCCCGACAGAGCAGGTGAAAATAAAACAAAAAATCTTTAGTTGAACCCAGCATGGTTGTTTTATTCAGTGGCTATGTGGAAATCAACCATACTTTTGAAGTATATCATGTATGATGTGCTTTAACCACTGAGAACCATTTATTGAAATGAACCTTTACTGTCATCAGGATACAAAAGGAGATGTCCGGACAAGGAGGAGACGGAGGAGACCGAAGCGATGAAGCCGGAGCCAAAAGAGACTGGCGTGTAAAAATCTGAGTGGACAAATTCCCACTCCTCCCCAACAAAGCACTGATATGTAAATATGTATTTGTTGTGACCACTGAGTTCAGAACAAGTGGTGGGTTTTTAAACAGACACTGAATTCAAGTTCATTCAAGGAAATATAACAATGAAGAATTAAACTTTTTTACTTTTAAAAACTCTGGAGAGCCAAAAAAGCACAAATTATATTTTTTAATTATATATATATATATTAATAAAAGAGCATTTTGTCAAAAGAGATTTCCATTTCCAATAAACAGAAGAACTAAATAAACAGAAGACTGTCACATTAGAGAAACTAACAAATGTTGATTTCTATGAGATAAATGATGTAAAATGAATGATGTGTAGATCACACCAAGAAAATCACAGTTCCATCCTTAAGGAGTAAGCGGCATTGTGGCGTCCAAAACATGTTGGCATCAGTGAATTAGCAACCGAGCAAGCTGCATCTCTTGTTTCCACGATGAAGACAATTACATCCTTCGCTTCAGACTCTGCTGCAGTAGAGGCCTCTTGCATAGTGTTCCTTCTCAAGGTCGCAGCGTTCAGCTCGATCCTTCCTGCACAGACGCCACCGTGTAGAGGTCGTCCCGGCGCTGAGCCGTGATCGGGATCTGCTGCCGGATGTCGGCTAAATACTGCAGGTCTGGGAACAGGTCGCATGAGGACACAGAGAGGTTTAGTGCACACACAAACTATGACAACACCTGCGCGGATCGGTACCATCTGCAGAAACGATCAAATCACTCCTCTCACTCACCGATATCGGCATAGATAACGGCTTCCTCTGGTCCAGCCTTTGAGATGACTTCTCCCCTGAAACCACAGATTGCAACAATCACAAGTCTGCAACATTTAACACCTAAAATACCCACAGGAAGGCGATACAGTTGGTCATGATTGGAAAACAAACACTTTCAATATGGCACCAATATCTAAGGAGGACCACCACTGATCATCACATTTAGCTACTAAACTCACGACCACGTTGTACAATTTTGAGTGAGGTTATTGTACTTTACCTGAGTACTTCAGCTGCTACCTTTACTCCGCTAAGACTCAGAGGAAAACATTGTGCTTTTTGATCCAATTTTTTTACTTAACAAAAGAAAATTTTACACATAAAACAAATGATCATATATTAAATATGATGCATTGTTTAGTTTAAAGTACCCAAGAGTATAGAAAATAGTAACATTTAGCTTTAGCTTAACCAGCACCTATAGTAAAATGTTAATTACACATTAATGCATCTGTAATAATCATATGGTTTTCTGCATAATGAATACTAGTAACTTTTTTACCATGTTAAAGGCACAGTTCACCCCAAAATCAAAAATATGTGCATGTCCTCTTAGCTGTAGTGCCGTTTATCCATCTAGACTGTTTTGGTGTGAGTTTGCAGTACGTTTCCTTCTGCACAGTGATACAAAATAGTTCAGTAGAAAAAAAAAAAAAGTTCCTACATGAAACTGCGCACAACCAGGCCTGTGGATTGTCTTGAGTGACAAGCGACGTGCCATCTTGTTTCATTATACGGAAGAGAGGGCAGACATCTCTCCAGCCCATATTTCGGAAATCTTGACAACTCGCAGCAAAACAATCTAGATGGATAAACAGCACTACAGGTAAGAGGAAAAATATGTATTTTGGGGTGAACTGTCCCTTTTAAAGATCTGAATAACTTTTTCACCTCAGCCTCTCTTTCTCCTCTTGGGAACGTATGGACAGGCACAAGCACCCATCTTGTCTTCTTCACCTTAACGGCATGTTTGATCTACCGTAAACTTTCTTTCTTGCCACCACTCACCACTCTGCTTCTCTGCCCCCCCCCCCACGACATGTGTTGCATGTATTTCACATTTAACAGTCACACACAGTATGAGCTGGTCAGAGGATACAACGTGTTCTGTACTGTACCATGGGTTAACAACAGTGCTGTGACCCCAGGCGACGTATGAAGCGCTTTCATCTCTGGCAGGAGACGCTGTGGCCACATACAGTTGGTTATCGACCGCCCTGCGAAGGATACAACGAAATGATGTACGTGAAATTATGCAGAAGTGTCGCTTTAGAGCAACCTTCAAGATGGTTGTAGTATACCTATCACATAGATGAACATAATTAGATCGCTCTTTCTTCAGTTACTTGCTGTTTGAAAGAATTATTCTTTTATGTTTTTAATTAAGATACAAATATACAGGGTTTTTTTCAAAAGTGTTCATGCCCCAAGTCTTGAATATCACGTATCCGTATGTATACAATATGTACCCATATAGGTATTTGGTTCACTCTAATAAATATTTTTCAGACGCAAAATGTTTCTGGGCGTCTCAGTCTGACCTCCCCCTCTGCAGGAGCTCCCAGTGGGCTGGACCAGTCGTCATGTTGAAGGCTCCAGGGTAGACCAGCAGCTGACAGCCTGAAGGCAAAGGTACAACCTCATCAAGTGTCCCCGCACATCAATAAAAACAGATGGAGCCAGTCTCATCAGCCACTTACCTTTCCTGCTATAGAGCTGTGCGAGCTCTGCAAAGCGCATGTCGTAGCAAATCCCCACACCCACTTTACAGAACGCTGTGGGAGGAGTTACAAAGTTAAGACGATGCTGGTCCAGCTGCGGGGGAAGAAGACAAGAGTCGAGAGACGTCACTTACGTGTTTCGAACACTGACAAACTGTCGCCCGGGCTCAGCGTCTCAGACTCCTGGAAGCAAATTTTCCCTGGAATGTCGATGTCAAAGAGGTGAATCTGGAAGGAGGAAACATTTAAAGAGGGAAGAGAAACACTTCTATCCAGCTAAAATATGAGGTCATTTTAAGTATTTTGAACAAATGACTGCAGGTGATGCATAAATACCTTCCTGTGTTTAAGAATCAGCTGTCCATCAGGCCCAAACACCATACAGGTGTTATACAACTTCCCATCATCCTCTTCAGGGATGGATCCTGGAGAACAAGTCACAGGATTAAACTTTTTGTATGATTTTACCTGTACTAGTTCCTGTACATCCTTTCCTCAACTTTTATTAGGCCCCAAACTCTTTAATTATCACCAGGTGAATCTAACCGGCTGATGGGTAAGAACCATGGCAAACAAGACCTCTTGCCTTTAAAGTTCAGCTCACATGCGTGTCAATGATTCACCATCATCTGTGTTTATTATCCCCAATTTAAAACAGTCTTCAAAAGCTAGTCCGCGTCATCTACCCAATAACAATCGGTGTGTCGGAAGAGCGTACAATGTTATAAGCTTGGTGCAATAAACCAGTGTGGGCAAAAGTCCTGGTGATCGTTAACTTTATAAGTTCCACCTGTGTTTTTTTTTTTAAAGGTCTATTGTCGGCTATATTACGAAATCAAAATGTCTTGATAATGGATGTTCTGTGGATGTGCTGGTTGGAAATGGATCTAAATGGATCTAATAAATTACACGTCAGAAGGAATGGTGACACGCCAGTATCGCTAGTTGTTACCGCCATTGTTTTAAAGCCGTTACTGTCAGTTAAGATAAAGTGAGAGAGGCTCCCTCCACTAAAAACACAACATTTCATGAGGCTTAACTGAGATCATTTATTAACCCTGATGCCGTTGGTCTTTAACTCTGTAGCACTAACACCAAACCCTACAGTACTGATATTGTAGGTGGAGAACGGAATACTGGCATAAATAACGCCAAGAAATAAATATATGTATATATATGTATATAGGTATATATATGAAAAGTAGGGATGCTGATGGGGCTGCAGCACAGCAGAATTTAATGTGGCCTATAGCATTTGCCAAATTTACAAGAAGGCCCAAGTAATTGAGAATTTTTCATAGACGGTGTTTGATTGTATTTGTAAAATTTGTCATGTTTACCATCATCAAAATGTTGTCTTCTTTCATAAATTTGGTGTAAACGGGGGAAATCAGTTGAAACAGTGTGTTCAAACAGCTGCACTTTTGATTCTGCTACTCAAGAACACAGCCTTTTTGTTGTTTCAAGGACTAATTAACCCTCTATCACAAGAAAATGACTTTGTTATCCCATGAAAATAAAACAATGAAGTGGTGATTTTGACAATTACGTCGGCTCGGCTTCCGTACGTTCCTATTTTCAGAAACAAACACAATATAATACTGTATTTGTGAATGTTTCCAGAATACTTTCAACTGTTTAGGATGACCATCAGAATTAAACAGCCAAATGTAACTTTACCCCTGTAGTAAAATACTTAAAAACTATACTCTCTGGACCCTGGTATGTATGTTCATACAGCCACAGCTTCCCTACCTCCCACTAGATACACCTTATTCTCCTTCGCTGCCTCTGACAGCACCTGAGTAGACTCCCCTGGGATCCTCTCAGCATATGTAGAGAAGAAGCCGGTCCCATATGGAGAATTGAAACATTCCTGTATTAACGACAGAAGAGAGCATCATTGTTAACAGCAGGAGGTGCGTAGTGGTGATGAGTTTTGGACTCATGCACTGAGGACTGAACGGTGACAGTGACCATCTGAAGCAGTGTACTTGTCACGACTGTCAGTGTTTTATAATCTGGAAGTTCAACATTTAGTTCAGGATGATTTTGAGAGGTGGTGAAAAGCGTTATGTTAGAGCCTTGTCTTCAACACACTGCAACAGGAAATAGACAAAACTAACAAATGAAGAAAGCATCTACATTACTTTGACAACACATTGAGAAAAACCCCCCACAGCAAATAAAAACACAAGTAAATCAAGAAACACATTCACTTGACGCTGCAAGTCAAAGCCAACAACGTATCAAATGAAAAGTCAATAATAGTTTTGGTGGGGCACTATAGAGACGCCACAAGTGGAAGAAGTACTCAGATCTTGTACTTAAGTTAGAGTAGCAATACCACAGTGTAAAAGTACAGAAGTATTTCCATCAAAATATATTTTTGGACTAATATATATTATTGGATTTAAGTATGGGTGCATTAATTTGTTCGTTAAAAAAAAAATTAAAACTGAAAAACATAGTTGGCTCATTTTTGAAGATATGGTATTCAGCTTTTCGGTGTCACCCAGTCTCCGACTTCTGTTTGCTGGGGGTAATTAGTGTTGGTGTTCTCCTCGTTACACTACCCGATCTGTGTCGCACATGCGCGAGGAGAACTAGGTACGGCAACACTACTGGGACAAACCACACCAGCACAACTGCCCTAAAGCCGTTAATTTCATATGTTATGATTATGATTACATTCGCTAATGACTATTTTAACTCAGCGTTGTGTGGTTGCTGCTGTTATTGTGTACACTGCAAATATTTGGACAAATTATACTTTGAAAAATAAAAGTTATGCTACCACAGACGATGACGCACTATTACCTGAAATAATACTTAGCAAATGTAATCCTAATCATTACTAACTTTTAACGTAACAAATTAATTTAATTCAGTGCTGCGCGTGGTTTTAAGTGGTGTTGCCGTAGCTAGCTATCGTGACAGACCACCATATTGCAGCGCCGCCTGTACGGCTGTAACAGCGTGACAACCGGGGCCTCCCCCCTTACTATCCTCACCGGCAGCAGCACCACTTTGCTGCCTTGTCCCGCAGCTTCCTTCACCAGCCTCCGGGCTCTGCTCAGGTTGTCCGCCTTGACGCTCGTCACCTGCAGCTGGACCACAGCCAGACGGAACTCTGACAAAACAAGAGACACCGTCCCTGTACTTTATAACTGTGCTGTGTCAACACTTGGAGGAGACATTAGCATACTGTTGTCGAGGTTAAACTATAGATGCATCCGGTATATTAACAGTTTATTAATATTTTGTCTAGTAATTAGCTACAATTTCCATTAAAATAAGCAACAAAGAGCTTTGTACTCACTGGACATCGCTTTGGCTAAAGTTGACATGTATGCAGTGTTCCTGTTTGGTTACACACAGTCAAGAGTAGACAGAGAGGACACGTGATTCCGGGTGGCTGCGTGTCTTTCAAATTAAAAGTCTATAGTTAGTCTATAGTCCTTTTACCGGACCTTTAAAAACAAAATGCAAGGATACAACAACAATAAACGCCTGCAGAAGCAAACTGATTGTTCGTCTATCTTAAATTCACTTTACAGCACATACCGGAGCTTATGTAAACAATCACAACCTTTATTGTGAAGGTTAGAGCTGATCATCAGGGGGTGGGTGTCTTGCTGCCAATCCAGCCTCAGGGAAAGTCTTTCGTTATTGCTTAATGATCAGCAGTTTAATTAAACAGAAGGTGAAAGTATTCAACATGGTCACCATAGGAAGAATAAAGCTTGTGGTTAAGCAGTTAAACTGTCTTGACTTGTTTATAATAGTCAGAAATAAAACACCAGTGTGTAACTTTTCTTTGTTTTAGAATTTGAACACATGACAGCTTTGCAAACTAACTTCCCCAACATGAAGGAAGAATGTGCATGCTCTGTGAAAAGTCTGTCTGTATTGTATATTTTACAAATGCTCACAGCAAATGTAACCGCTATTACAATAAAACACGTGTCAAATAAAAATGTATGAATGACAAGACTTACGCGGATGCAGTCAAATAATCTTCCATTTATTAAAAACAGAAACGCTTAGAAAATAATAGCAGTACAGTAAGGTGCAAATTACAGTTGAGACATGTTGCATTTTGACTAGTGGTGACATCCTTTGCCACTGATGTTACAGACTAATATAAAGACTCCCGGATCAAGGATGTTCCTGTCAATACTGAAGAATATTACAAAATTACAACACAATGCATGGATTACATGGGAATGCAATGAAAAGACTGGAGTGAAGAATGACCAGATGTCTGGGTCTTTGATTCAAGTTTTTGTTGCCGGTATTTTAAATGTGCCACATGTTTTAGGTTGACCTCTTCCCCTCGTTTCATTTTAAAAGATAAACGGAACAAAACCCTCTCTGGACACAAGTTTCAGCTGGAGCTGTCACAAAGGTGTCTTATCACTGTTGGAGCTCTGACACTTAAAACCTAAGGCTTCATACAAAACTAAACTTCACCCCAAATGAATAAGTAAGCAAGAGCAAAACAAGAGTTAAAGATTAGAGGAGAAGCAGCAATATACTGTGATATGTTGCCAGTGCTGGTGCCAGTATCGCATATCACAGGCATGAGGCCCAAGGCAACAGTGGCAAACAAACTGAAACTGCGTAGTTTCCACTAACACAACAGAGATCGATTTGAAAACATAGATATATAGAATGACTTTCCTTTTTTACATTTTTTTTTCTCTTCCTTCACTTCAAAGCTGTGCCTGTCCTCATTGCAGTCTTTCTAATTATGTAGAAGTTAGCATTGGCGCTGCTTCAAATACAGCAATAGCCTTCCAACCATTTTCACCTGGACATTTTAATAAGGTTAACTGGGGACAGAAAAATACAGAGGTGCTCTTAATCACTGCAATCACCAAAACCTCCTGTTGTAATACTAATGTAGTCCAGAGAGGCTGTGAACAGTGCTTTCTGAGAGCTACATCACACTGCTATGAGATGAGGTCAATTCATTAAATGTAAAAGCGGAGAATAAATTATATCCCAGACACTCTGTAAAAGGCTTACTTCTTACTCGCGAAAGAAAGGGGAGCTGGTTTAGAAGCCCGTCGAAGCTTCACTGCATATTTTAACTACCAGGATATGCTTTCAACATGACATTGCCAAGGTCTGAGCTGATATAGACACAATATATACATCACATATTTATAAATGTCCTCAAATAATGTCTATTTAAGGCTCTCTGCTGGAAAATAAAAGTTATCAAAAACAGTTGTCGCGGTAAAGAACCTGCCTCACGTGCCAGCCCCGTCTTTGATGTTTGAGCTGGCCTACTCATGCTCACCAGAACATTGATCGTTACAACTACTCTTAAAAGTAAATTAATAGACATGACATTTAAGAGACACGACTGAGCTGCAGTACCGTTCACTACAAAACAAATGGGTCAGAGCCGAGACGCAGGTAAAGTTCAGTCATGTAGTGAACAGGTCGGTCAGTACGCTACGTTAAGGCCAGAGGGAAGTTGCCTAAAAGGAATTGCACTGTCATGGGATCCCATGTTTTATCAATAATAAAGAAAAACATACAGTATAAGGGATATTGTTAATTTAGTGTAAGAGAGATGGTTGGATGACTGAGGAGCACCTAAGTATTTCATCACACACAGCTTGTCCCACAGGCCTGCAGTCAGCAGTGTGTCCCTCCACCATGTCCCAAACACACAGGGCTTCCCAGTCAACGCTACACTGGATCTGTCCAGGAGGGAGAGCGGGGAGAAGGTTTCACTCTTAGCAGTCAGAGGCTGCTCTTACAGTTTGTGGTCACGACCCCGTCGTCTGCCTTTACGAGCTCTCCAGAGCATCGAGGACTTTCATGATCTGCTGCTTAATGACCTTGGTGGCGTCGCCTGCGTTGGGTATCAAATATCTGAGCGAAGGGAGGGTAAAAGAAAACAGAGGAAACGGTAGAGAAATTAATAAGTACCAACAAATGGAAAATATTCTCTGTCAAGCTTCTGTGAAGAGCTTCATGAACATTATGCATGTAATATCCTAAGATAATTAATGTAGGTCTAATTAAGCCCGTTGCACTTTATCTCCAGGATAATCTCTAAATGTGTGCAAAATGTATAGAGTTAAATTTTTACAAGAACTTCAGTCTGTTAAAGGAATATTTTTGACTTTTTGGGAAGTATAAGTATTCACTTTCTTGCATGTCTGTACCATGAATATGAAGCTACAGATGATTAGCCTAGCTTACCACTAAGACTGTAGCTAACTGTCGTTCACCAAGTTATAGCCACAACATGTAACTCCCTGTTAAACCACTTATAATAACTTTTCCTGCTTTTTTTCTTTTTGAGTATTCAAAATGACATAAATGTGTCAATTAGCGAGCTTTGGATGTTCTGGGAGGAATGTTTTTCAACTTTAGAGACAGCCAGATTAGCCAGTTCTTCCTCCTTCCAGTCGTTATGTCAAGTTAACTAATTGCCTGCTGGCTCTAGCTTCATATTTGGCATAGAAACATGGGGTTGCTATTGATTCGTTCATGTAACGCTCGTCACTAATAAGCGCATTTCCAAATAGTCAAATTACACTTTTAAGGCGGCAATTTGTTGCTGGCAAAATTTGTGGCACTAGTGTCAAGTAACTATTTTTAAAATGACAGCTGTGATGAGTTAAATGAAAAAGAAAAAAAAATCTGATAACCTCAGAAATCCCACTAAATGACTGGATAAGACAGGAAACAGCTTCATGTGAAAACAGCCTCAGATTACAAACTGATCACTTAATTTAAAATCTGAAATGCACCTCTCAACTGCAGATATCTCCACTCCAGCCGAGTTGTTGCTGCCAAACTTGAATGTGATCAGTTCCGGGTGCTTCTTTTTCGATGTGATCTTCACCACCGAGTTCAGCGCTTGTCTGGACTGGATGTAGGCAAATCCCCTCCTCGAGGCGATCTCCCGCAGACAGTACATGTGCGTCGCTGTGATCAACAAGTGGCTGACAAAACAACACATTAACAAGAGTCAGGGTTACAAATCATGGATTCCTGAATTATTACAATGCCTCTTGTTGATTCATGTTTGAGGAAGTGGAGATTAGTCACGTTTAAATGCAACTTCTTGCACAATAAAATCCTTCACACCCAAAACAGCTGTCAGTATGCCAGCTGAGGAAAATCTTTTACACATATTCAGGCAGCAACTCACCTGGGGAACATGTGACCGGTTTCTTTCACCTCATTACATGGAATGTGGTGCTTTACATCTGGTTTGTTTATCCACGTCTGGATGTTGACAATCTCCTTCCGGTCGTCGTCTGATATAGATGAGCTGTCAATCTCATCTGAGGGGGCATAAGATGCACGTTACCATTTTGTTTTTTAAAAATAGAGAAGGTCTCACACCGTTTAAATACTTTTATTCTTAATTTCCACTGCAGCTATGTTCAGCAGGAGTCTACCTGTATCATACTCCTCTTCATCGCCAATACTGAAAACAGGCTTCACTCCGCGGTAAGGTTTGCCAACGCGGTCGCTGCTGCTCACGTGCCTACAGATGGAAAGCAACATCAGCATCAGTGAAGGCTGCTAAGACACATTAAATACACATAACAGCAAGGTTTCACACAAATAGAAATGGCATGACGAGCTCCAGGCTGCAGTAAAACATTTTTAGCCCACTACTGCCAGGTTCTGCTGTTAAATACAAAGAAAGAGGTTAAATGAGACATTTATGATCCAGGAGAGCTACAGATTAGTCAGTGTATGATATTCAGGGCTATTTATATCAAATTATAGTTTGTTTTTATCTTTTATTTATAGTGGATTCATGTTTCTGCATAGCCCTGACTATCATCTAACATAACAACGATGAAATGAGAGAGACAGACTGTTAGGCATCATCAAGCAAAGAGCACTGATGTGGAGGTTCTCCCTCAAACACCTCATTTATTCAGAGTAGAAAGAGACAACAGCCTCAGCGAGTTGTGGATATAAACATGACTCCATGCTTCCTGAAAGGCCACAGCAGCCGAATGTTGTTAGTGAAAGCATGAAGACAGACCCTACACATCTCGTACATAGCCGGCCCATTCTGTATGGGGAACACGTGGCGTTGCTACATGAATGAGTGAGCAGTGTGGGCAGAGATGCTGATACGAAGCATGCGTTAATGTGACATAGGCTAACTCTTCCAGAACCCAGTGGGCCGATGCAGGGTCTACAGCCAGTGGGCATGCTGGTGACAAACAGCTCGATGTCAGGGAGCTCTTACCGATCTGGAGTCACCTTCTCTGGCCAGGGCAGATTGAAAGACATTCTAGCATGGAATAAGGCACAAGGTTTGGTGAACTCAAAATACAAAATTTAAAAAAACCTGCCAATCTAAATGTAAGTTGCAGTAAAATGAGCACAGTCCTTTGATTTTAAAGTCCACTCGCTGTTCATGTCAGCACAGCGATTTCTCAGTCTTTGACCCAAATGACAAAGTAGCAGGACGACCTCATGAATGCTAATTTCAGAATTTATTGTGAATTATTATTATTATTATTTTTTTTAAGGTAACACTTCTTTTTTGTTGTTTCATGGCTTTGTGTTTGTGAGAGGAATCATACACAGGCCTGTCACGATGAATACTTTTGTTGGATGATACTGTATATTGTCATTTTGACATGTCACTTACATAATGATAACATATTTCAATAATGCAAGTACACCCATTTAGAGAGCAACACACTTAAGAGTATTCAGACATTGGAACTGGAAGGTAAAACCCCCCCCCAGAATTCTCACTAAATAAAATATAAATTAAATAAAACCATGTAACCAAAACAATAAATAAAATGGAGATTTGGGCTCCAGTAACAAAAATCGCATTTTATTAAATATTCTAAACGTTTGGCAGGTGTATAGAGATTCTTTCCTTAACAGGCTCTCAGGTCACGTCCATATAACAATAAGTCCGTAAGATAAAGACATCTATGATAACTTGATAATTATTATCGTGACAGGCCTAATAATACATTTTAAATTATAACAAATTTAAGATTTTCTCCCCCAAAAATCAAGAAGCAAAGGCTAAGAGTGTGTTGTAGGTTTCCGGGTTTCTTAGTGAGAAAGAAGGAATTAGGACCTCACCTTTCTACAGGGGTGGAGGTATTCTCAATGAAGCTGATCATCTTCTCCTTCACGTTTACCGACTTGGACTTGAGAGCAAATGTCATTTTGTTGACCAAAGACTTGACGCCTTTGTCTCCAGGGCTACTTAGTGACTCTCCCTGTATTCGGAAAAAAAGATAGATCATCTGTTTAAAGATGTAAAACAAACTGACGACATGATGCCTCAGTGATTGTCTTGAAGTCAAAGTCCTAATGTGTGTGTTCACGAATCTTTCTGGCCACTTACATCAGCAGAGCTGAGGCTGCTGTGAGATCCTGATGTGCTGACGATCCAGTGGACGTACGAAGAGTCGAGACCCTCCACATTCATGTCTACCAGATGCTTTTGGAGGGCTGGAATCACACAAATCTCTTGAGTTTTTACTTCCCACAAACATGCACACTGCATATGTGACCACTAACTGGTATTTATAACAGAATGTGTGATGACAGTGTTCACATAACTGCTTCAGACCATGTGTTCATGTTTTCTAGAGCAAGACATTCACATACTTACCCATGAAACCTCCTTTAGCGATGCTGACGTATTCTTTGTTTTTCTGCAAGAGAAAACCTCTAATTAGCAAAGATGTTGGCAAAGAACACAGATCATGTTGCAATTTGTGTTCCCTCCAGCTTTCCTTCTCTTCCCTCACCTGCAGGAAATGTGCCAGCACCATGTTCATGTACATGTCCTCCTCCTCCCTCCCGCTGCCCATGAAGCACAGGTGCTCTCCGCTGGCAATGGAGCCCGACTCCAAAGACTGCTTCTGAGCATCCAGGAGGGACTTCACAGAGAGAGCAAACTCAGAGGGGTTCTGGAGCATCTGTGAGAAGAAAGGAAAGTACACACATTACTTCATGTATATATTCATATTCTCTATTCATTTAAACACAGAAGCAATATCGTCTGCTCTCACCAGGTCGGAGTCCAGATGAAAGGCCGTGGACAGGTGCCCAGAATTGTACTGCTCTGCAGGCCGACAATCCACCACAAAGAAACGAACCCCATCCTGAAAGTAAAATCCATTATTACCACTCTTTCTTTCACTCACCTCACAAAAGGTGAATACTTCATTCCTTAGCTGAATATTTAGCTGAAAGTAACCCGAGTATCACTGACCTGCTGCAGCTGGTTGGCCTGCAGGATCTCAGGGACAGACACAGGGAGACACAGCGCCTGACTCAGGTCAGTGTCCTCCTCTTTCAGTGCCACCAGGCTGCTACCAAACAGATTCTGGTTCATCTAGCAGGGAAGAAGAAAAAAACAACAACTTAGAAACAATGAGCTCTCTTGTGCAGCGGCCATTAGCTCTTTGTTAGCTTTCTAATTCATCACAGTCTTGGTTCTGCTCAGCACTACTCTATGTGTAAAAAACACACTGTTTTTTCCACTCATAGAGCCTTACCTTTCTGAGTGACAAAGGGGTCTTGCTCTGATAATACTGGGCCAGAGAGAACAAATCTTCAATGTCCTCGGCTTCCAGGAGAGAAGGAGACGCTTCCAGCATTTCTGGGAGAAAGAAAGCCTTGTTTAAGTCCAGTGTTTAACGTCGAACAAACCGACTAATAAAAATGACAACAAGTCAAACTCACTGATGATGTCCTCTTTGCTGTCTCCTTCTTGTGCAAGGATGCTCTCTCTAAGGGCAAACCAAACAAAGACAAATCAAATTTACATTTATGGTTTCTTAGCGTGATCATGCGTCTCTACAGCTTCCACTAGCGGCTGCCTACTTGGCATTGACGAGGATGATGAGCATGAGGAAGAAGATGAGAAAGGGGTCGGCTTGCTGGAGGTAGAAGTCCCACATGGCCTGGGTAACTTCAGGAAGGCAGTGGCTGGAAAACAGACTGCCCAGCTATGGAGGAAATATAAACACAGACACATATACATATATTAACTGTCAGACTCACCGGGCAATAACATGTCAGAATGACTTGGACAAGCGGTGACTGTGTAGAAATAGAAATACACACCCAGCTGATGGCGTAGGAGTCGGGTGTGATCTTTTTGGTGTCCAAGAAGGAGCAGAGCTCTGGCTCGTGGTACTGCAGCAGTAGTCTGTACAGGTGGAAAGGTCGGCCCTTTGGCACACAGTCCCTGAAATGAACATGTGAGACACCTGTTAAAATTCAGGTCTCTATCTCCCGTCTTTTTCTGAGTGGAAATTGAAGGACGATTAAAACAGACGCTCAGACCTGGGGATGTATTTGTTCATGAAGGTGTAGAAGCAGTTGTAGAGGTCGCTGCGGGGAAGCTGGAGACCCAGCAGTGGTTTGAGCAGGTGCGGCCAGCTCAGGTCTGGGGTGAAAGAGATGTTGCGGGACTTGCAATAAAAAGTGATAACCGACTCAACGTCGGACACCATATCACTCCTCTCTTCTTCTGATACTTCCAGCTGGTCTAATCATGGGAACCAAAGCGGGAGGGTTAGTTGTGATTTTCTATAAACATCTTGACACAAATGCAGCAATCTACAATTGGAATTCAAAAACAACAAGCAGTGAATTGTAGAATGTGCTCAGACAGAGAAAGCTAATCAGTATGACAAACCTAAATTATTAAATAATACAAGAGCACTTTTTCTGCATCCTAATTTTAGTGGGCATCATTCTCATATGAGACGTTCTATTTTGAGCTGTATGAGATCTTGTTGTCAACTTGTGAGAAAGCCAGACTGAAGTAATTTGTTTCTCTGGAATCCTGATAATCTTCTTTACATACAGGCAGACTGTGAGTGAGACCCCAAATTAACATGACTTATCTTCCTTCTCTCCTGCTGCTTTCATGTGTGTGTCCTGTCTACTTACTGAACTTGAAACACACTCACTAGGAGGTGCTGGAAAGTCTATCCTGAGTATGTTTTGGTACCTACATTATTATTTATCCAAGAAAGCCTACTTTTTGTTGCCGTGTGTTGATCCTTTCTAATTTGTTCTGCTCAGAGAGCCCACCAGGTTGATGGGTGAATAAAACATGTTAATAACTGGACATGAAGCATCAAAAGAGTGCTCCATCGACTTAGAATTGCTCTGCTATATCACTGTGGGACAGGTGAAAAAGGTTCGAATCAATTCAGCAGAATCAAATATCGCTTTCTTTTCCATCCCACACATTCCTCTTCCTTGTCAAAACCTGGCACCTACATTACCCACAATGCAACTCAACTACTGACAGCACAGTCAAGACATAAAAGCTGGAATATACAAACCATGGGGGGAGCAGGACTCTACAAATGTTCCTATTATAAAACTTGTATCAGTTATTTAAGATGATCAAACGCACAATCAGACTTTCTGCCTTTCACTGTTTGTGTAGCACCTCTTAAAGTGCTGTTCTAACCACATTCCTTAATGATATTAACTTAATCACTTATGTCACATTATGCCACATTGTGAATTGAATTAACAACTATATAAGTTGTCATGAACATTGTTATGCTCATCTGACAGAGATCATAAAATACAGCGGTAGGCTGTAACAAAACAATGGACAGATGATGCAAATTCAATTGATGTCTTTCAAAAATGATGGCTCTGACGGAGGATGGATGTCTCGTTTTGTTAAATGCCTGTTCAGTGGCATTTCAGGTGGGAGGGACTAAGAAGCGAGGAGAGGAAGTGAGGAAAGGAATTGAGGAAGTACAAACTGAGAAATGACAAGAGTAAAGAGATTTGGATGTGTTATGCTAGCAGCGGCTAACGTAGCTGCCAACCTCAAGCAGAAATGAGGAGAAGGCTACAGAGATCTGGTCACGTTTTCTAACTCCACACCCACAGATTTTTTTTTTTCATTTTCAAACATTCACTTGAGGCCTTATGTTTTCTTGAATTATGACTTCATGGTACTTTTTTTATTTTGACGGGGATTCACATGCTAGACCTGCACAAACAGCCAGTGTTCATGTTCTGGTGCTAACTCTACTGTACTGTGCTATTGTTTTGTTGCAGTGATTCCAAAATCCAGGATTGTGTCAAGAAATTTACTCACCAATCAGCTGCTGACTACGGTTGTGAATGAGGGTCTGTTCTGGTAAATCGAGGACACCGTCCCACGGAGACAGGCTGTCTCCTTTTCCAGAGACATTAAGAGCGATCTGTCAACACAAAACAAGGAATCACTGTAAAACAGCTACTAACTGACAAAGGGACACTTGATAATCACGCGTCATAGACTGATCTGCAATCAGTGACTTAACTAATGAACAATTAATCTACAGAGGTGTTGCTGTATGTCTTGATATATTAACTTGTGATTTTAATTGTGGACTATTCAGAGACAATGAACCAACAATCTCTGCAATCCCAGTAATGTCTTTTTTAGCAAATTGCTTTATTGCTTAAATGAATTATTACAAGCAATGCTACACCAATTGTGTTGACTATTATTTGTGTCTGCCATTAATTTGTAAGTGAAAAGATAATCATGTAATGCCAGTGGGCCAATATGAGAACCTAAAGTACCACTCAAGTTGTTACGTAGTATTTTCCTTTCAAATTTGTCCCAATGAAATTCATGTCATTCATTTTAACATCTCTCTCACCAATGGAGGCTCTGTGAATGCTACATTATAGTCTACAGGCATAGTAGTTAAACACCTTTTTGATGGATAATATATAAACATCTTAATAATAGTAGCTTAACAGAAAAGTGCGATAGAAAAAAACTTTTCTCTCAGATCAGCATTTTGCATACATAAACAACAGTGTGTCGTTCATAAGCATAAAAATAAATACTAACAGGTAGAAATGTAAAGGTCTTAACAAATTGTCTGAAATAGAACATTTCCGCATTTGTCATTCCTAAATAAAAATATGCTGCAGGTATGTGGTTGTGGGTGTGTGATAAAGAGGCTATAGCCTTTACATTATTTGAGCCCGAGAGGCTGATCTTTCCAGTCTGTTCAATTGTGCCTGACAAGAGAAATCCCCACTCAGCATGTGGACTCTAATAATAGAAGCATCTCTGGCTTCAATTCCTACTCATACACAATATCTTTTACATTGTAAATAATCCACTTTTGTTAATTACTATTTACAGTTATTTTCAGCATGTGTGGACCGACTACTGTCATGCTTCTCTTCACCTTCCACATTTTGGCCCTGTGTTGAGCTGAATGCTCCTGGACCTGGACGATGCCTCTCTCCATCTCCATATCAGAGCTGCCGGAGTCCAGAGCCTCAGCTAGATCCTGGTCCCTGAAAAAACAAAAAACAAAACGAACAGCACACAGTTAAAAGAGTTAACAGAGCAAGCTAAGTATAGATCAAGTCCATCTTTATCCTATAACAAAGATAGGATTTCTTTTGTCTGACATGTATCAATAGATCCTATAATGTTGTAAAGTCATCACAGCAAATGTCAACCAATTTATAAACGTTGATAATTTACCATCACTGTATCAACTTTATAGTCATTTCTATATATACTGTGAGTCACGATGCAACATTTTCCTGTGCTGAAATGATTATCGACACAAGTAATCAATCATCTGGGCCTCTTCTCAAGTAAAGTGGTTACAATGTTTGATCTGACAAAAAAGCAAGCAATCACCTTTGGTGTCTGGCAACTTGTAATTACGTTTGACATATTATAACAAATATAATAAATAATAAAAGTTGTATTAATATCAACAACAAGAACAATCAGTAGTTACTTCCCATTTAATAGTTATTATACAACCACTACAAAGACATTACTTAATTTATGGGATTAGGAGCTGATAATTTAATTTAGGTTTGTCTTTCCATTCCATTATATTATACAGTGAAATGTGTTAAAAAAAATCAGTTCCATCATTTAACGTTACCAGGTGCAGACAGATATCATGACACATAAAAATATGGGACTCTTTTAGTGATAATATTTTCCTCCATATCGCCCAGATCCTCAATTAGTTTTTGTTAAGTGTTAACAGAGCCAATACTATACTGACAACTTCAGATGACTTTAATAATGTAATTCTATTATGATAATTATGATTACATTCGAGTTTTGAAGATTACATGAGAAGTTAGTTGGTGCTAAGTTTAAAGCGGAGGTTGGGCTCTGATTTAAGGGAAGAAGAACTCGACAAACACCGGCTATCTATGTTAGCTAGTTATTGTTAGCACGCAGGCTAACAAGCTTTGCCTATAAACTTGCCAATGCGAGAAAGAAAATGATGAAAATATAGACACTTTAACGGATCTTTCTCAAAAGCTTTTTGGTAATTTGAGTCCGTCTTAAAGACCGGGCTGCTAATTTATCAGAACCAACAAGGCTAATTAACATTAGCTGGCTAGCTGCCGAGTAGTGACGGGTATCAGGATGGTTTCAGACTAGCATCCATCGTCAGCACAGCAGATTAAATACCCAAACTCAGCTTTAGTTAAAATACGTCTAAATTCTGTCGGATGACGCAGGACACACGATTGTTTGACAATCGAGAAAAAATATGTCTCTTTTATTGACAGTCCGTTAACAAATTGTCTCACCAGCCGCCCTGAAGAGCTTCGTCCACGGCATCCGCCATTGTTGTGTTGACGGCTACACGTCAAACGCCGTCATCACGGCCGATGTGTCGCGCGACGCTGTCATATTAGTGCAACAGCTGTCCTGGTTCAGAAATCTAACAAGCCTGAGAGAGGGATATTTGTTCGTAGTTTTCTAACTGTAACAGACCTGATGAAACAAATGTATTTCCCGATGTTATGGTTGAAAAGGCTAAATACTGCATGTCACCTTTTTTTTAAACATCAAACGCACCATTTTAATGAGCCAGTGGGTGTTGATAGGATTAACACACCAACCAGGCAATCATTGGTGTCTATATAGCATTATCAGTACCAGTGTTTTGATACTTCATCTTGTGGGTTTGGGGAATTTTATATGTATTTTAAACTTGCAAAATTCAGGTTTTTGGAGTGCAGAGGTCAAAGGAAATGTCAAATAATGAGCTGCTTGAGAGAGCCTAATATAAAGCTAAATTGTATATTCATTTGAGTGTTAATATCCACAGAAGATTAATGTGATGTCCCAATTAGTCTAAAAGATATACTGTAAAAGCAAGTTTTGCCACTCATTGTCTGCAGGGGTCACACGTGTTTACAAGCAGCTGTTACCACCTTTGCCTCTAGGTGGCAGCATTGAGTTTCTCAGCACAAAAACAGACTGAAGTTTCAAACTAAAACAGTCAGAGGAGAGTTGTCAGAATTTCTGCAGAGTTTATAGGCTGCAGAGGTTAGAAGAAACTTACAATTCAAAAAAATCATTCCAGGAATTATAACTTTATTAGGATTCATATTCTCTTTCACTTTGGTCACCATACATGTCGTTGATAAAGAATGTCATGTATTTCTATCAAACAGCAAAAGTTTAGATTGCCTGCTGACAGTTGCATCAGTCTTGCAAAGGTTAAGTCTTGTTTGATTCTATAAGTTTAAGAGTTTAGTTGAGAAGTAGTCCTCACCAGCGGCAGCTTGGAATGTATGATTTGCTTCCTTCTTATTACAGCATTAAATAAAATAAGCCATCAATACTGCTAGATGAACAAACATCACATAACCATTTGAATTTTAGTTTCTAAAAATTTAAAATATTCAAAGATACATTAAGCAGTGGTGGCTCATTTTATTTAATTTTTTACAAAGTACTTGAGAACCAAATCATACACTGAACCAAGAGACTCTCAGGGCTGCATTGTGGATTGGAAACAATAAGGCTTGGGTTATGAGAATATCATTTGAAATATATAATTTGAAAGGGAGAGAACCAAAAAATAAAACCACTGTCTGTCAAACGATGAAACCGAATGTAGCAAGAAAAATAAACATTTTTACAATAGAAAATAAATCAGGTTTCTCAATTAAAGTGAGCTCAGAAAAAAACACACTGAAAAACCAATCCCCTGTAACATCTTCTGACACTAGAGGCAATTTAAAAAAAAATTTTAAAAAAAAATTACATTTTCAAAAACTAAAGACAAAGTTTTTCTAATCAAAAGCGTTTTTGCACAAAATCTCTTACAGTTGGGGTTTTGCTAGTGTTCAATACCGCACGAGCATTGCATTTACATTTATAGAGTGAACATGCTGCACAATGTATACAAAAAAGAAAACAGGCAATCCCATAATTTAAAAAAAAAAACACAACTATTCAGGATGCTAAACTAAGCCCTCTGTTGCTCCATGTCTATGGGATCAATTCCAGCATTACAAACAGACATTACACATTTGACTATAATTTTAATCTTGCATTCTGAACTGAAAATGTATATTACAACATGTAAGGAGCTGGAAAAAAACAACCCACTTTAGATCAGCATAAATTAATAAGTGAACAGTCCATTGGAACTATATAAAGCTCTCACAGTATCTTCTGTAGATTTAAAAGATTCACAAAAGCCTTAAAGTCAGTAATAGATTCAACACACTGCGTACACTTCAATTCTCTTACATTTTACATAGTGACTATTAATTTAGACAGGTATGCATGGCCATTCATTTACGTTAATCTAGAGAGAAAACTAGAATCCTTCTATTAATTCTGAGCAATAAAAGGGTTTGACAACAATGTTCTGGTTGAATTAAGTGCCAGCTAATCGCTGCGTTGGTTAAGACCCACCACGCCCCACCTTACTGGACCACCAGGTGATCCAGAGGCCTGGATCCCAGCCTTGGATTCAATTGTGAATATAAATCGTTCTTTCTGTGATAACAAACCCCTTTTTAATGTGGTGTAAACACAGCATATATTGAGGGCTCTTCCTTTTTTTTTCCTCCTCATATTATCTAGTACTCAAATCAAAGTTAAGTCAGAGAGTTGCACTTCTAATACAGTTAGGTTGAGCAACAAGGAGATTGGCAATCAGTTGGTGGAGAAGTTACAGCGTCGGAGGTTTCAGCCCATACTTCCTTGCCACTTCTGTCTGGGCGTACGCTGCATCACATAACGAGTACAAATGGGCCATCTCCATCTCCGACTTGGCTAGGTTAATCGCTTTGTTGAACATTTCTATCGCCTTGTCCAGATTGCCCCTGAAAGGAGAGTTCACTGGTTATTTCAAGCACTTCCAAGAGATCTTCTAATGTGTGGATTGTGGACGAGTTGTTAATCTCACCTTTGAACTTCAATGGTTCCCATAGTTTCATAGGCAAAGTCACATTTGTTGTCAATCTCAATGGCCTTACTGATGAGCTCTAAACCCAAGTCGAGGTCTTGTTTCCATTGAAGCTGTAACAAACTGGAAATATATTGAACATTTAACAACAGATGACTGTATCTGAATCGCATTATTTTTTAACATTATGTTTACAGAGAGAAAAGCCTACCCCTTGTGAACATATGTGGTAGCATTGTCTGGTTCCAGTTCAATACACTTGTCATACATCTCGTCTGCCTTTCCAAACTGCTGCTGATCAGTCAAAGCCTGAAAAATACACAGTGTGTTGTACATGTTGAACACATCAAGGCCTATAGCTGTCATTATTCTAATTCAACTAACACATTGTAAAATGGGCAGAGCAAATTACCACTAAAGCATCCACTGACATGTAAACAGATAATAAAGTTTTTGATTCTGTACCTGAGCATAAAGAGCGTAGCCCTCTGCACACTTGGGGAACCTCCTGATAACGTCCTCAAAGCCGTCCATGGCTGTCTGTACTTGTGATGGGTTGTTTCCAGTATATGCTTGTCTGTACTGAAGAACATAAAGGAAAGACACAAAAGAAACTCAGCAGCAAATCTTTAGTCAAAGTAGCCACTAATGCTACAGGCAGTAGGACCCATTCAAATAAAAAAATAAAAAAAATTTTAGCTTTCGTTTTGATTACTTACAAGAGCGAAGCATTTCTGAGCCTGGGCGAGAGCAGAATCAGGCCTGAGCAGGATGCACTCATCAAAGTCTCCCACCGCCTCGTCCACCTGGTCCAGCAGGATTTTCAGCTGAGAGGAAATGGAGACTTTAGACAGAGCACTACAGCATTAATCAAGATTTTACAAACAAGAAAATTAGCCAATCAGTTAACAAACTTAAAAGAAACCAGTTCAGCCACTACCTGGCCCCTGTGGTGATAGACATCAGGGTTGCGTGTGTCAATCTCGGCTGCCATGTTGAAATCTTGTGTAGAGAGCATAGGCTGCTGCTGTTGCATGTACATGCTTCCACGCTTGATCAAAGCATTGGCTCTTAGCTGTAAAAAGTAGACAATAGTACAGAGTTTGTGGTCTCTTATAGTCTTACTATCCCAGTAGTTGGATTGCTCTGGTATTCTGGACTAAGAACGGTCTGTACCTTCACATTGGCGTCCTGCATGTTGATTACGCGGTCCAAATCGGGCTGAGCAGCAGTAGCGTTACCAATGAGCAGGTAGAATGTGGCACGCAGCAGAAGGGCCTCAGCAGTGTATCGACCACCTGACTCGATCTCCTTGGTGCATTCGCTAATGATTTTATCATAGTTCTCCTCCTCCATGTACTGCTTTGCCTTCAGGTAGCCAGAGCTAAAGAGATAAGGGAAAAGTGTAAATCTACCAGGTGATAATTCAGTTGTGAAATCAGAGGAGCTGCCGTTTCCAAAAGAGTTTTCTTTTTGTTCCTATTGCTTAAGGAAAAATTCCTTGTATGGGTACACATCTTTGGCCAATAAAGCTGATTCTGGTCCGTTCCTTTGTCTGTCTGCTGGTACAACAGTAAAGTTAATGGTTGTATCCTAATGACTTAATGTATGCCCTGACTCTTCCATCTAGAATCACCAGTTGATCAAGATGTTCTGTAGAAATCCTTAATAAAAAATGCATCGTTTGGGATTTGATGATTGAGTGCCCCGTTCTATAGGACAAACTTCAGGTCAAACAGTCTCAATTTAGTCTTAATTTCAGTTCAACACACTCTTTGTCCTGCTTATCATAAAACTCCTTGCACTCAGAAACAGACACTAAAATGAAAATGTTTTTTATGATCCCTGTGAAAAAATCCCAGCATGTTACTCAATGCCACCAGCTCCCCTCTCTCTCCTGCTACAACCTGAGTGTAACAGGTAAGTGGATACATAGTAAATATTCCCTGACCTCCCAGTGACCTCAGCTGCCTCGCCCTCCTTGTCCTTGTCTTCGTCTTTCTTCTCCCCCTTCTGCAGGGGCTGTGAGATGATGTCATCAGTGAACGAGCTAAAGTAGGATTTGATGAACTGAGGAGAGGGCATCATCGGTTCACGGTTCTAAAGAAAAGGGGTTTATTTTTTTTTAAAAGTTTAGTGTGAGAATTTAGAGAAATAACATTCAAACAAATATCTCTCCAGGTGGACGAATACCTTGTATTTATCTTTGGCCTTCTCTTTTCCCAGCTGTTTTAGCACCTTGTCTGCTAGCAACATGCTCTGTTGGTTCTGGAAGGCCTCAAGAATACACACCGCTGTGACATCTGGATGATAGACAGGGAACAAAATCAGCTAAGTAAAAGAAACATATGAAGTTAACATTTTTACCAGAAAGAAGAGTGTCTCACCCTCCAGACACTCCTTCTTGTTGTCTAGTTTCTCCAGAGCTTTAGCCCTTCTGAACAGCGCCTTGATATAGCGTGGATTCAGTTCTACAGCCTGAGAGCAGTCCTGTACCACTTCTGTCCATTTCATCTGAAATAATAGTGAAAAGCTGGTTATCATCAAAAACATATCTGCATCTACAGTCAAGAGGTTTATCCACTACCCACAAAAGGCTTAGAGGGTACAATGGAGAATAAAGCTGTATATTTTAAAAAGGACTAAGAGACCTATAATGATATCTGAATATCAATATAAAAAACACATCTGTAGCAAGACAAATACAATAACACAGTTAGTGAAAACACATCTGGGAAACTGCAGCCTAAAAGGGAAAAGAACACTTAGAAACATTTCTTCAATGATAGAACAAGTCCAAAAGAGCTCAACACCACCAACATTTCACTATTCACGACTGGAATTAGGGCTGCACTATATATATTGTTTCATCGACATCGCAATGCGCCCACGTGCAATAGTCACATTGCAGGACACGCAATGTCAAGTAAGACAAATTAACTCAAAACACATCATGCTACAATTTTTTTGTTGCTTGATACAAAAGGAAAACTTGCAACGTTCTCATTTTCTCTGACTAATCTACAAGAAGAGTCCATTTATCTTTTAAGCCTGTTTATCATCCACCACATAAATTAAACATGCATTTTAACATAGTTAGAAATGGTAGATTACATGTACATAGCACTACTGCAACACACATACACACTACATTTGTAAAGTTTATTAATAAACATAGTGTTTTATAAAATACCCCTCCACCTGTTCTCTCCCCACTTGTCTATAATGGTGTCAAGGGCAGATATGTGTCTATCTGAGGTTTTAAAGTACCAAAGATGATGAAAAGTATGATTAACTGTTTATCTGTAAATGAATAACACACTGCATGAATCTTGTGAAATGTGAAATTTTCTTCACAGATTAATTAGTTTCAACATTACACTTTAAGTTGGGGAGCTTATGCATGAGGAGAAGACCTCTGTGAGGTAAATTCAGTCAAACATGAGTGTGGAAAGATTTGATAATGTTAATGATTTGCACGGAATCTACTGCACATTGACCAATAATGAGCAACCACTGTTTTCTGCAAAGGTATTCCATGCTTTCTGTTTAACATCCACTGACACTAGGGATCGACCAATATGGTTTTTTGAGGGGCTTTTAAGTAATCAAGGAGACCCATAAACAATATTTGGAACTGACATACATTGATGGTAAAAATGGAAATCTTATCGGCCCGATAATCGATCAACCCCTCATTACAGGCAGTTTAAGTTCAGTGAAGAGCAAGATAGTTTCGCCTGTGTGGCTTTCCATCTACAATATTTCTGAAAACATTAAGAAAAAGACACTGACAAGGATAACTTAAGAAGAGCTACAATGTTGTATATTGTTAATTTCTGCAAAAGAATCAATAAAGAATCCACGGTACTCTGTAATTACAGCAAGGGATGGACATATTGAGAAATACATTTTTTTTCCTTGGCCACTTAGATATCTCAATATGTGGCTCTCAAAGTTACAAATTTAAAAAAAATGTGTTGCCAACCTGCTGTTCGTAGGCTGCCGCTCGGTTCTGGTAAAATGTTGATAAATCAGTCTTCTGCTCTGTGGGGCACAGGCCAATGGCCTCTGTGTAGCACTGGATGGCGTTCTCATACTTGCCAGCCTTGAAGTATTTGTTGCCCTTGTTCTTTGCTGCTTGGGCCCGATCCAATGGGCTCTAGATGAAAGAAAGAACAATTCATTGATTCAATGGTTCCCCTGCTGCCATCAGACTGAAATGCCAAAATTGATAAGAAACCATTTCTAACAACTATACCTACAGCAACACTGGTTTTTATAATGCAGGGCAGTCATGGATGTGCAAAACCTCCTAACAAAAAGTCGAGGTTTGCACACCTGCACAATGCTTGCACACTACTGGTTACTCCATTTACATGACTTCACATTGATTATAATCTAAGGCCTCTAATGGATCCTGTCTGATTTCTCAAAAAGTGGTGGCTTTTAAATCACATTTCCCCGTTCTTAAAATTATGATATCATGACCTCATACCACAGCCATACTATAGATTGAATTTAGTTCAAACTTTAAAAAAAGGAAAAGAAAACATTTTGGTCTCTGGACTGTGAATGACCAATCAGCGAGTAATAGTAGCTACTTACAGGTAAGTCTGACAGTATTACAGCACATTACTCATACGTGATACCGCAAAGTGAATGAGGCGACAAACCGTTAATCTAATTGAAATGTCTGAAACAGACACATTCAAATGACAGCCATCCCCGCCCCCGTGACTTTCTGCGAAGCTATTAGCTAGCATGTCCAAAAATTAAACGAAAAGCTACGCCTATCATCCACAGTTAAAAGACATGTTGTCATTTAGTTCCCACAAGCATTTTAGCCCTTAATTTACTTGTTGCACTTAACACATTTATACCGATAATGCTCGCCTTACTTTCGTGTAATGTTAAGACATTTTGAAACCGGGTGTTACCCCTCCAGCTTCTCGGCTCCGAACCGTAGTAGTTGGGAGACCTCTGGTACTCTAGCACACTTAACTTAGCCCTGGCTCGTTACTGGTAACACGGGCTAGTTAACCTAGCCAGCTACACTGACAACGTTAGCTTACGAGACAGCTAGTCTAGCTAGCAATTAACATGGGCTAATCCAGCACCGATGAACTGCTCGCTATCGGCCTCACTCTCGTGAAGGTAGGTTAGCTGTCACTGGCTGTCAGCAACGTTAAGTGTCCTTGACTGTACTTTAGCGGAAATGACACATTCAGACAGAAACGTGTACGCAATTCTCCAAGGCAACTCATGCTAATGTAGGGGACGATATAGTACATAAACAGCGGAGGAAGGAGAACACTCAACGGTAACGTTACCATGTTCTCCTGCTCCCGGCTGACTCGTGCTGCGCCGTCTTGGCCCTGCACGGGACTGGCGCTGCCTTCTGGTGTTTTCCGCTCCCCGGTCCCTTTCCTTTCCTTCGTCCTGCTGCGATTCCAGAGGTAAACCGCCCCGACACCCAGCACTATAGGAGTCCCGACTAACAGTGCCAGCTGCCAGCGGGGCAGTCCAGTCCCAGCCTGCGGCTCGACTGGCTTTGACGCAGCCATGATCTACAACCGAGCGATAGTTAGCCAACCAACACCACTACCACCAAGCAGCGTGAGCAACAACCGTCGCTTCTTCTTCCCGTGTTGTGCGAGGTCACGCCGAGGAATCATGGGATAGGACTACTGGCGGGCACAAGCCACTGGGGCTGTGTGTAGTTGTAGTTCGGCAGTGTCACTTTGTAGTCCAAACATCATCTTAACAGCAGCTGAGAAGTACAATATAAATTTGGTAATTCTTTAGGATTGTGCATTATAGTCTCAGTTTTAGTGTGCAGTGATGAAATGTGCATCATTGATTTATCAGTATTTATATACGAGAACATGGTTAATGGGTTAATAGGTCCCTCAGTAGGCCTATTATCATGTATGTACTGGAATGAACTTTTTTTTGTACGGTATCTGAAGCCTTCTATAGAGAGGGTTCATTATAAAGACATTAAATAACACAAAGATAAAGACAATTTGTATTTTCTGGAATAAAATAGAAATTTAAGATCATTTTTAAAATAATTTAAATAAAATAATGAACTAAATGAATGAGGATTTTGATCCTTCCAATAAAAGCAGTATTCATTTGTCTGTATGCAGGTTGACTGCAGACACCAGGTGGCAGTGCTGCTGACTTTCTCCATACTCCTGCCCTCTTGCACTGCAGAAAAATAACCACTGGAGTTAAAAAGGCTGTATGTATACCTCTGCACAGACACATTTCTTTCTTTTATTGTTGTTAAAAATAGAAAATTCGCATTGCTGTCTTAAAAATGGTACTATCATATATGTTTCAATAGTCAATACTATTTATTTTCAAATTGCATAAGCTTTTCAGCACACTGCATTTTATTCTGTTCAATGTGGATTTATTATTTCGGTTTGTGTGTGTGTGGTTTTTTTTTTCTTGTTCAGTCTCATCTCTGTCCCATTTCAGAGCTTTGTGCTGCATTTTCTGGATGCTGCTGGAGCCTGACTACTCAATTTATGCCCAAGGCCATCTGTCCTCAAACAGTGCGCAGCGCTGAACAGTTTTCAAAGTCAATTGTATTTAGCTGATTAGAGGGGGGCTGTGTATGTAATGAAGAGCTCTGTCCTTGCAGCAGCATAGAGTTTTGATATGATGAACTTTTCCCTCATGAGCTTGATCTAATTTAAGGAGCGACTAGTAACATAATTCATACAGCCTGATACATAATTAAGTTATTAAATTAAAAAGTACAATTTTGTACTTAATAAACTGTTTTTCATTTTGATCTGTCCTGGTTTAGTAACGTTGCTCCCCTCAAAAAAATCCATACACTGACACAGAAGCCATAAAATCAATGTTACCACTAAACTACAACACCTGATGAGACACAGTAACCTTGTACTGTATGTTGCATGTGTGGTGTGTCTTTCTTCACTGACTCAGCAGATACTATTGCTTTAGAAAGGTGAAAAGGGCTACTGACAGAGGTTACAACAAGGATGCCTGATCTCCCAGCTATTCCCAACTCTTGTCTGTTATCCCTGGAAAATGTGCCAATGTGCCCGTTATTGTTAGCACAGCCTGGCTTAGCTTTAGTCGCTGCCACTAGATGTGTGGAAACCTGTGACCACCGAGAAGTGGCTATATATGCTCCTACAATGCTGCAAGTGCTCGGATAAAGGGAGTGGGTACATTAAAGATCTAAATCTTCACAAACCAACTACAAAATTAATCCAGTGAGATCATTTAATAAGATTAACATCAGAGGCTCATGCGGGTACATTTTTTTAATACAGTTGGTTGTTGATCTTATCGTTCTTTGGCTAATTGGTCTGCATTCTAAAACTGTATTTTGTTACACTATTTAGCAGATTTTGTGACAGGGACACATACAGAAGAGAAAGTAAGTTGAATCAGTTGTCTGGATGGCAGCTTTGATTCGGTCTCTTCATGCACACGTCTGATATTTGCACTTCTTTGAATTTCAGGCTGCAATTTGTTTATTTTTATAAAACACAACCAGTGTAAAAAATTTAAAGATACCAGACGTTAGTTTGGAGAATCCTCGTTGATCTGTATTCTAATTACTGAATTATTTTCCAGTCATTGAAAAATACTGGATTATTTGCACGGAAGATTTGTTTATTTTAGCATCATGTAGGGATATGTAAAGACTTCTTATGGTTTGTTTTTTTTTAATTCTTGCTCATGTGTGTTCAGGTGCGACCTTAATTGGCGTCCCTTTATTAGCTTAATTGGAAAAAACAACAGATTACTGTAATCTTGTTCTCACCCATGAATGTTTCATAACAGTGCTTGACCAGATTAGCCTTCCTCTTTGAGACTCATGTCTCTGTGATGATTAGCAGCATTTTGATCCTTTCAGTTTGTGAAGGAAGATTTTCTTCATGTTCAAGTGTAAATCTGATCTTTAGAAATCCCTCTACCTGAAGCTGAAAACTAGAAGGAAAAAAACAAACACTTTAAAACGTGTCCATTATCTATCAAGTATTTACTTGTACTTGTAGTTTTTATGCAAACATTGTCAGATCAGAAGTCATGGGAGTAGTTAACAGGATTTGGTAACAATAAATAACACATTCAGTCAGGGGTGTGTCCAGAAGGGGGGCCTGGGGTGGCATTGGCCATTCCGATTGGCCACCCCAAGTGCCACCCCATTATCCTTATGTATGATTGGCTCTCTGCCCAGTTAGAGGCGGGACCTTAGTTCAAATCAGCTGTTTTAATGTGTTTTGAACATACTTTTGGAGGTACAATTTGTTTTTGAGGACTTAGAGAATAAAGTATAGAAGCTGTATATTCTAATTTTTTGGCCCCACTCTGTTGTGTTGTGATTGGCAGGATTATTTATCTTTTAAATATACTTATTGTAAGTCACTTTGGATAGAAGAGTCAACTAAGTGTCTGTATATTGTAATGTAATGTTATGTAAAGTTAAAAAAAGAAGAAAAAAACACATGAATGAAAGAAACTGTGAGACACTTTGGTAATTGAAATACATAAGAAATGGTAAATTAATGGTATTCCAACATGTGAGTGTGTGTCTGTGCGCACATATACTTCATGCCACCCCTGCATAAACCTTGAGAGACCCCCGTATTCAGTACAGCATGAAACAGCCTTTTGCATGTTTAAGGTTGGTAATAATATAGTCTCCCTTGAATTCATCGAAAGTGTAGAATAAATAATGTGTTCTAATGAATGTGTGCTCTCCACAAGTGGAAAAAATTTTACTCATTGTCCAATACACCTTCATACAATATACATATGCTCACAAATATTTTGATTCCAACTTATCAAATGTTGCTTTTCCAGTTGCTGAATCCTGAGAATAGTACTTTTTCTAATAGAAATAAAGACAAAAAACCCCCAACGAAAATAGGATTCAGTAGGCCATAGTGTAATATGAAACACATGCTCAGTCTCTGTCCTCTATTAAATAAGCCACAGGCTCTCAGCACACAGCAGTAGACAGGATAGACTGCACTCCATAATTATTGACAGGTTGATTGTACTCAGCGAGTGGAAAGTATGGGGAAATTGGAGTTTTAGTTGTCTACCCCCAGGCCCATAACTGTAATGGAAAGATTAAAAGCACTGGTCACATCACCCACACAGTGCCAAAATACTAGTTGATCCTCTCTGACTCTCGCCTCCCTGTTTATTCCCATCACCTCCATTTTTACTTTCTCCCAGTCACGATAACTAGATTATAGGGGATTCGTTTATTTAAAGACTCGAGCAAAAGCTCTGCAGTTTATTTTTGGATCATCCAAGGATACAACTACAGCAGCAGCTAGTGTTTGAGGCTCCAGGGGGGATAAGTTATACCTCTGTTGTGTAGTAGAGCAGCCGGTCGGTGAGAGGCTTAGTAGGTCAGCTGGTGTTTGCCGTTACCCTCTGTGCCACTCGACTGGGATCAAACTTTCATCAGTTGTACGGGGACTTGCTGCACCAAGAGGCTCCCTGCACAATTCCACCATGTCTCTCAGGCTCCTACCTGCTTTCATTGTGGATAATGATGAGGATGATGATGGTAACTTCACAAAGTGGATGAGCAGTTACTGGGGTCATGGAGCAGAAGCCGGACACTCCAGAGAAAGAAAACACAGTTTCAGAAGACCTGCAAAAATGCAAGCTAACCGAAGAGCATCGCTCCCGACGGTGGTGAGGAACATCCAGCATTTAGGGATGCATGCGTGTGACTTTGTTCAGTGCACAATGCGTATTTAGATTGACATATAAACAGCAGCATTACACTTGACATAAAGTATCTGATGTTAACTTGTTAATATTACTGCATTCAGTAAGTATTTTGAGGGGGTATGACGACAGATATAGTTTTTATATGGCTGGGATTAGGTTTAGGTTTAGGCAGACAATGACAGTAGATGAATGCATGCATGAATTAGATTTAGATCTGGGGAATTTAAAGGCCAGGTTGTCATGTTCCTCAGGCTGCTCCTGAGCAGTTTTTGTGGTGTGGCTGCACACATTGTCCTGCCGGGGGACCAATGTCATCGGGGTGTGTTTGATCTGCAAGGGTGTTTGGGCGGATTGGTTTGTGTCAAGTGGCATCCACATGAAGGATCCAGCAGAATATTGCACTGTAGCGAGATGATCATTAAGAGATTATTCACTTTAACCGTCAGTGGTTTTAATGTTGTGGCTGATCGGTGTATGTTGTTTAAAACTGGTACTGGTTCCACACATGGACCCCTTGAGTTTATTTAACTACCTGTACCGCGTGAAAATGCTCTGCCACATGCTGACGTAACTGGACTCCGGTGACTGCTTCACTGTGAGTGTTGGAAAGTTTTCAGATGAATGCAGACCCGGTTGCGAGTTTCCTGCTAATTAGTGATGCCTTGGTACGTTTTACAGCATGTATCTCCAACTGTAACAAACAAACCATCCTGTAGGAAATCATGTTCTTTCATTTAATGGACTTTTACATGGACATTTACTTTTACACAAATAGAGAACATGTGGTCAAGGGAACGGTGTGCTGCTTTATTCGTTGCCATGAGTAAACAGACTTTTCACTTATCTCCCATCATACGAAGGTCAGAGGTCAATGCCAGCTCCACAGCAGCACACTTGTGGTTCACACAGTAGGTTTGGCAAGTTGAATGTTTACCTAAATGTGGAGTAATAGCCTTTATGCTTTAGACAAGCTTGTGTGTCGATTGTGTGTGCTTAAAACATGTTTTGTTCCCAGAGGCCTTTAGTTTTATTCATTGGGAACATAATAAAATCCTCTGAGTAAACTGTCACATGCTCATATTGAATTGGTGCAACAATGCACTGATGGCTGCAGCTCAGCTGAAAATGAGATGTATTTTCAATGTGGAAGCCTGTGCTTGCTTTTACCAACATGGATCGACTTTAGCATTTGATCCAGGGGAGGGACAAGCCAAACAACCCGACTATTAATCGATCAATAGATGTACTGTAATGCGGTCTTTTTAGACACTGTTTACGAACTGAATACAAACAGAAAGATTTGACTTGTACCTGGTCACACCGCTGATTTTACACGTCTCCAAGTTTTTTGCGAACTCAAAGTTATTAAAGACATTTTGAGTTACAAACTGGTAAGAGAGGTGGGCGTTTAAAAGGAATGGATGACCTAACTAAAAGATGCTATTAAGTTGCACTGTGGGAAATGTAGGAGCTACCATCAGACTTAAAGACATAAATTACAGAATTTTTGCATGCTTTAATACATGTATGGAGGGGATCTTTGAACTTTAAATTCATTTTATTGTGGCTGTACCCTCAACATACCTGTTTTGCAACATATAAGAGTAATAATCTGATTATTACTGTTGTGTAAATAATCAATGAACCAACTAGCCTGGGTCGAGAGGCAAACTATAATTAGGAGGATGCTTTACTGACATGTTACTTAAGAATATTAGGAGTGATTAACCCAATTCACAGACTAGAGCTGTTCTTCACATTTACACTATTATGGGAAAGATGGAAATATTACACTTTTGTTTTCCTTTGAGCTAGGATTGAATCATTGTGGACATACAGTATATTTACATTGTGTAATAGCACATATTGTCCTGTTCTTTGTGGTCCACAGTCGCAATTAGATGCCATGAAGTTGAACAGGCTCCATGCAGCCACAATGGCACCCACCCCAAGCCACATCAAAACAAGAGAGGAGAACTGGGAGGTCAGGCCCCACCAGAGGGCTCGTCGTTCCTCCTCGGACGACAACAGTCGTCCCAAGTCGGCCATCTCGGAGAACCGCATCACCACCATCCCAGAGATCACGGAATCATTTGAGAGGAGACTTTGTCTCCGTGACAAGAAGACCATGCCTCTGGTGAGGAGAAGTGTTATAAAGTTTTTACAGTTTTCTTTACTAGCCCAGTGTGTTGTAGATCATCGAGTTCATTCTTTCAGAGAAGCCCTTATAGATTTAAGATCACTTAGATAGCATTAAAAGGTATATTACCATAATCTGCTGACAGGATCACAGAAAGGTTGAATCTGCATGACATGTCTCCAAAGCTTATATTACTCATTGTAAATGGTGCAGTATCGTTTGTAACCAGAATAAGATACTTTACATTTTGTGAAAAGGCTAAATCACTTCTGTATTTTATATTTGTATAATATTATTATATTAATATTGTATATTTTACTTTTCTGTTTTAAATAGTACTTTGTTTTGTTTGTTTTGCAAGCTGTCTGTACTTGTGCACTTGCTGTGTATGTCTGTTATGTAAAGATGTTTCTGTTTGTATACAACGAGAGTGTAGCCTCTCTGCGACTTAAGAGTCCCTGAGGCTGTAACTGTTGTGTGTGCTTATGCACCGAACAGCAGCTCAGAGTGCCTGACCTTCTTGGAGTCGCAGGGTGGGGTCTTGGAAAGGGGTCCATCTAGGCACTCTATAGTTCTACTGGGGGACTTCAATGCTAACATGGGAAACAATGGAGAAACCCAGAGGGGGTTGATTGGGAGGAACAGTCTGCCTGATCTGAACCTGAGCTGTGCTTTGGTATTGGACTTCTGTGCTAGTCATGAATTGGTCATAACAAACACCATGTTTGAGCATAAGGTGGTTCATAAGCGCACTTTATACCAGACCACCTTTGGCCAAAGGCTGATGATTGACTTTGTGGTTGTACCATCAGACCTACGGCTGTAGTACTGAAGAGAGGAACAGGCCTGGTAAACCTAAATGGGTAGTGAGGGTGAGCTGCGAACATCTGGCAGAGGCCCCTGTCCATCACGTCTTCAACTCGCACCTCTGTAAGAATTTCTTGAGCATCCCCGGGGAGGTTGGGGTCTTGTAATCTGAGTAGGCCATGTTTAAAGCCTCAAGCTAAAGAAGGAGGCCTTGGCCCAGGGGTCTCCTGAAGGAACAGACAGGTACTGGGAGGCCAGAAGGGCTTCAGCGTTGTGCTGCAATTAATGGGGTATCACACTGCTAAGTGTGAAAGTTTATTCCAGGGTGCTGAAAAGGTGGCTTGTCAAACTTCAGATTCAGGAAGAGCAATGTGGATTCTGTCCTGGCCGTGGAACAGCAGCTCTTTACCCTTGCAGGTTTGCTGGGGGTGTCATGGGAGTTTGCTCATCCAATTAACATGAGTTTTGTGGGCTTTGAGAAGGCCTACAACTATGTCCCCCAGGGTGGCCTGTGGAGGATTCTGTGAGAGTAAGGGGTACCAGAGCCATTGTTACAAGCCATCCGGTCCCTGTATAACCAAAGTGAGAGCTGTGTCAGTATTTTTGGCACAAAGTCACACACATTCTCAGTGGAATTTGGACTCTGGACAGGATCTCAAGGCACAGCTGAGTTGAGGATAGTGTCCAGTTTGGGAACCTCAGAATTGCGTCTCTACTTTTTGCAGATGACATGATTCTGTTGGCTTCATGAGGCCCCGACATTCAGCAAGCACTGGCACAGTTTGCAGCTGAGTGTGAAGTGGCTGGGATTAAAGTCAGTACCTCCACATCTGAGGGCATAGTTCTCTGCTGGGTTGCTCCCTCTGGGTTAGGGGTGAGTTGCTACCCCAACTGAAGGAGTCTAATTATCTTGGCATCTTTTTCACAAGTGAGGGGAAAATGGGGTGTAAATGGATGGATGGATGGATGGATTAATGTAGTATGTTAATCATTTTCATGCATTATTCAGATCATTTAGATGATTTCTGGAGAAGAATCTAAATGTGTATCATGTCTAACAAAGCGTTCAAAACAAAGCAGTACACAGTACACTGGTGTAATAAGAGTACTGTGCATCCAGACAGCATTACTACTGTAAATATACCAGGTACATGTAAATAATTGTGATCAGAGGTTGAGCTTTAAAAGACAAGTTGATTCCTTCTTTTACAGAATTATGACGACAAATTGTGCCTGATCTGTCATGAGGACATACGGAAGAACGGAGGTGGAGTTCAAGAGGTGCACTGTACCCACCGCTTCCACAAAGAGGTAAAACATCTTTTACAAGTTATACACATTGCATGTCTCCTCTACACTGTGTTTACACTGCCCTGACCTTCCCATTACAAAGGAGTCTTTACTTGTTCACTCCAATCCCAGCATGTCAGATATCAGATCCATGGTGCATGAATGCAGCTCATTCCTGGATATGCATGACGTAAAGTGGCATGAAAACAATCTGCCTACACCTGAAACTTATCTCTGTGGAAGCATGGAGCACTCTAACAATATTTGCCCTGGTCTGAGTACTTGATGCTTAATGATCATGATGTCTCCGTTTTCGTGGGTGCTGAAGGCGATTCGAAGGTTAGATCAGTCTCGGCCCCAGAGCAGCAGCGAAGCAGCTGCTTGCCAAGTGAGTAGGCTCTTGGATGAGAGGAGGAAGTCAGCAGACGGAACAATCTCCACGGAAAAGCAGCAGCACTCACTCCGACGTCAATTTTCCCTGCGGAGACATCGCTGATATCACCATTCGGAAGGAGGTGACTCATTGGTGGAAAAATGGAGGATTTACATCCACAGGCATCAGGAATCTCTCCTGAACTTTTACTATTATATGTTGTGAAAAAATACTTTGCAACACTTTATCCTCAGTGTCAAGAGCCAAATTTAGGAGGATCCATAACTCATAATTCATAATTGGGAATAGTCTGAATTAAAAAAAAACAAAAAAACATTACATTTTTGGAATTGTTATACTACTTTAACACTGGCAAAGAATATGTGCCTCTATATAATACCACTTTTATAAATTAAATGCATAAGATGTTGTCTTCATAGTAGTATACAAAACATGTGAAGATGTTATTATGTCATGTAATGGTACTCTATGTTCAGTTACGACTCACAGCACTTGTTACTCCGTGACAATCAACAAATGGCTTTAGATATCACACAAGGAGAATACCTGTATATTTTTACTTTATCATGTTTAGAAAGCAGAAAAACACAATTTTAATTGTGTTAAAAGTAAAAAAAAATTGCTACAAAAACATGGCACACATGGTAGATCAAATCAATTTGTCTCAGCTGTTGTATTTTAGCTGCATCTTTCTATAAACCGTTTCCGGTAATGTTATATACTGTGCAGTATATACTTGTAGGACAACTTGTGTCATTTTGACTGTTTGAAAATTGATTTAAAGTTCAGAATTAAGTGTGTTTTCAGTGTTTGTGTATTGTGTTGTAACAGAAAAAAGTCAATAAATAACCAAGGAAATAAATTCGCTCAAAGTTGATAACTTTGTCTTTTACATGCATTTTAAACAGAGGGAACTGTGTGGACTCTTTTATGACTGTACCCTTCAACAATACAGTGAATATACGAGTAAAAAGTGCAACAACAGTGTCTTCAAAGTTCGGGGTCAGGGTCAGTGTTGATCGTGTTGTTTATAGTTACATACAGTACTTACTGTAGGTCAGCATGTTGGAAATGACCTCCTGGCATCAGTGAGGGAAATCAATACCTGCAGAAATCATAAGCATTCGGCCTGGTTGAAAAAAAAAACAGATGGAATAATCTCTTCTAAAAATGTGTTTCAGTGCATGGAGCAGTGGCTGTGGAAGAAACAGATGTGCCCCACATGCCGTGTCCATGTGTCCATGCTGAAGCCCCTCTACTGGTCTTCATCTCGCACCAAAGTCCCATAATGGTCCTGTATCCATATCTGCATGCCCATGTGACCCACTAACCCCACCCAGACCTCCACCACAACTCAGTCTGTCAGCATGAACCCCCGCTCAGGTTTAAAAACTGTACTGAAGGACACTTCAGCTCTTCATGGCTGGCTGATAGTTAAGGTCCCTTCCAGAAGAGAGAAACTCACATTGTTTCTTTATAAGAGATTAGAATTGTTTAGAGTTAGGTTTTGTCTTCTGGTCCATATTTTGTTCAAAACATTTCTGGAGACACTCGAAACGCTGCATAGCAAGCAAATTTCCTCAACATTAATTATATTTTTCTAATTATCAATTTGTCTAACTATTTTTTTTTAATTTTGCAAGCTTGCACATTCAATTTATCTTAAAGGAATAACTGATATTCGCTTAATAATAATAATAATAATAATAATAATATGCTTACTTGCTTTCTTGCTGAGAGTTTGAAGAGGAGATCGATACCACTGTTACATGTCTGTTACATATGAAGCTACAGCCTTCAGCAGCCTAGCTTAGCTTAGCTTAGCACAAAGACTGTAAAGAGCCTGGCTCTTTTTGAGATCGTCACTGGTTGCCCAAGAAAAGAAAAACCCTTAAATTGGCCTATATTATTAAATGGCACTTCAGTTTTTATATGGATTAAATGAGATATAACACGTTAATTGATTAGCTGTTTCACACTGTTTCCAGTGTTTATGCTAAGCCAAGCTAACCAGCTGCTGGCTTCTGTTAGCGTCTCAGCTAACTCTTGGCAAGAACGCAGATAAAAGCAGGTAAAAGTGTATTTTCCAGAAATGTCAAAATTTCTTTCAGATCTTGACCAGATCATACGTTTAACTTCTGCCACATTTGACAGCTCATAGGTGCTGAAGTTCACCTTTACCTTTGCAAACTAAATATCTGAACAACCAGTTTGAATCACTTAAACCATTTCTTTTACACCTCTCTGACAAGAACAAAGTCAATGCTACACACTACCTTCACAGTGTTAATAATAATACGTTGAGTATTTGCATATTCAAACTAATTGTGGCGAGAACAATTAATAATGGCATGGACAGAAATAATAATGCTTACAGCTTCATCATGACTATACTTTGCTGAGTGCACCCACCTGTTTTATGCCAGTGTTAATTAGATTTACTCAGAAGTTATAAAAGTGAACTACTCCTACTACTAAAACAGCGAGCTTCTCTATCATGCCGTACCTTGTTTTCTATCTGCTCCATCTTCCGGCCTTATCTATGCTGTTCTTTTGCATTTGAAATACTTTGCATGTGAGGTCTAACCTGTTGTCATCTCTACGCTGTTGTGCATCTTGCGCTGCCAAATGAGAGTCAAACCAGGTCAACAAAATCCAACTGCCTGTATATAAATGTATCCATATAAATACGCAATTATATAAACGTGATTTTACTTCTACTTGCTGGAAAATAGATGTTTCCACGCATACCGTGAAAAAACATAAAGGATGTCTATCACTACTTACAGTCGGGGTGGGCGATCTGACGATTTTAGATTGTGATTGATCTCGAAGATTTTAGATTGTGATTGATCTCGAAGGTGCCCACAATCTACTTTTCAGGCGAATCATAGAGATTGTTGTATTTAATGTCCTTTTACTTCTGTTTCCAAACTTCACATCCACTCTATGTGAACAAATCAACAGAGTGATGCAGCCGACTATATGGCTATGCCGATGGGACTCCACGTGGCTCTTCTTTGAGTGACGTATTCTAAATAATGCGAACGTGGGTTCAACATGGCTGATGAGGAGCTTGTGCCAAAAAATTACTTATCTTAAATGCAATGTTGTGTTTTAATGGTGCAAATTGAGAAATTCACGCATGGTGCTATTTCAAGTCTGGCTATTTTCTACAGGGTATTTTGAAATTGAGAAACAAGATCACAATTTCAATCATGGATCATAATTTTGGACTTTTGGGACAGATTTCCTTTACTAGCCAGTAAAAACAAGTAATCTGCTTGCTAAGATTCCTGTTCAACCTAAATTAATCTGTTTGCGCTCTGCAGCCCGGATAAAGTTTGTTGGGATCAATATTTACTGTTATGATTTTTTTTTTTTTGGGATTGTTTTTAACACAAGACATGAAACATTTAATTGCTGTCCATCATTTTAAAAGATGTTTACTCGGATCCAAAAAGGCAGAATAGCTGTGTAAAGCCAGCTTCACACTGCAAAAACTTTGATGGCTGAAGTGACAACACACAACAAGTCTTCAGCTGTTACGTTCACTGTTTCGCTGAAAACAAACTGGTGGCACACAGCTCGGTTTTTCACTGTTGTGGTCTTGAACCCTTGAATAAAAACACACTGATGTGACACTCCCTTTCTTACTGTGGTTCTTTCAACCAGCATGCACTCTGTGTCTTAATATATCATTTACAATAGTTATTTCATTGTGTTTTCTTTGTTCAGAATAAGCTATAACACAGCAGCCTGTAACAACAAGTATTCAAAGGTATTCAAATAATGCTGTGTTGCCGTAATGACAATGGCAACAGAATAATTTGTCATGCAGGTAACGCACATATGGAAGAGGACTAGGGTCACATGGGAAAAATGTATTTGAGTTAGGAGCACATGTGAAAAACTTTATTTGAGCTCTCACTTTAATCTCAGAATTCTGACTTTTTTCCTCAGAATTCTAAGAAAATAAAATTCTGAGAAAAAAGTCTGAATTCTGAGAAAAAAGTCAGAATTCTGGAAAAAAAAGTCAGAATTCTGGAAAAAAAAAAAAGTCAAAAGTTCTGTGATTAAAGTCGGAATTCGGAAAAAAAAAAGTCGGAATTCGGAAAAAAAAGAGTCAGAATTCTGAGAAAAAAGTCAAAAGTTCTGTGATTAAAGTCGGAATTCTGAGGGGAAAAAAGTATTATTGTGCCAGTAAGTCAGCATGCACAATATCAAAGCCTTGTCACTGAAACATAAATGGAATGTGGTCGTTATCAAAGTTATTATTATAAAATATAAATGTAAGTATTGTAATTATTAACTGGTCCAGAAGGTGCTACATCTAACTCCCTGTTTAACTCTTACAATACCTCCTGTTCTGAGTTTGTCCTATGTTTTCCAGCAGACACTGTAAATAGCTATATTCAAGTAATGATTGATTATCATTCATGAAAACCCTGTAGGTACACGCCTAGTTTTATTTCCCATTTCGGGAAGTTACACAGAACAGTCGTGGGCTGCATTATGAAGTGTACCCAATACAACTACTTGAGTGTGCTGCAGTCTACGTGCCGGAGGTCTCGTGACATCCCGGCTCGATGGAAAGTAGCGGTTCCCATACAGCAGGGAGGGACCGTGCCGAGCACGAGCGGGCGGAGTAAAAGTGCACACGTGGACAGCTGAGACCGACGTGTACTCCAGCCAATGACAGCGCGCACTTGTGACGCAACCTCATCTCTGTCATCCAATGGGATAGTTTATTGGGACGCGGGTGGGGGGGGGCTGGTTAAAGCCTAAAATGTATAGTGTCGGAAAAATTAAGGGGGAAAAAAAGGGCAGACGGGTCTGGAGGCTGCTGCGACTTGGAGGAGATGTTTATGTCTACTTCGTGTCCTGCCGAGGAACAGAGGGTATATCGCTCTTCTTTGCCACGGGAGAAAATGATTTGTGTGATGAGAAAATGAGGATGTTTTGACTTTTTTTTTTTTTGGCTGAATATATTTAGTAACTTCTCATCTCACTCCAGGAACAAACATACTTGGGTAAGATCCCCCCCTCCTCCTTTATTTCTACTTAAAGGAGTTCTAGGGTACTACACAGTAGCTTTAGAAAGTATATTTTACAGTAGGTCTATATACTAAGAAACTTTTCTGTTGAACTCCGTTCTTGTTTGTTAACATCTTTAACTACTTTATATATATATTATCAGTTTAATCTATTCATAAGCTTTGTAGCCTCTGTCTGCTGTGCCAGTGTAAAAAAAAGTGAGCACTTGTGAGAAACAGTTGAGATCTTTTATTTCTATAGGCTCAACATTTCGACATAGAAAAAACATTTTTTAAAAACTAGACTTGGCATAACAATTCCTATTCAACTAGTTAATCTCAGCTTGAACATTGTATGCAGGACTGTAAAATGGCTTTAAATCTTATTGTAGACGGTTTCATAATTCAGTATTAAATCAAAGTAAAAAAGTTTTTGGAGGAAGAATTAAGGTTTGATTTAAATATATATATATATATATATGTGTGTGTGTGTGTGTGTACACACACTATGCAATTACAAGTAGAAGTCCTGCATCCAAAACTGTAGGCCAAATTAAAGCAACAAATGTACTTCAGGCAGCTGTAAAGTACTCATTATGTAGAATGGATCAATATTATTAATGTCTTAACTCGTAAGCAATACTTAAACGTTACAATTGTTCAACTTGGTGCTCATTTTAACTGTTTTATATAGGTTTTTTGGTTGTTTTTTTTAAATCTATAGCCTTGTAATGATGGCCTCTCCTGGCTGTGGTAGAATGGGTCGTCCACTACTCACAGGTGTGGTGGCTCAATCCCCACCTCTTTCCGTTCACCTGTTAAAGTGCCCTTATAGGCCAGCACCTTGACATTCAACTTGCCGTCGAATTAATGTAATGGAGGAATAAGTACATTATTTTTCTCGGATATGCAGTGAAGCTTAAGTAGGCCTATATGAAATGGAAAGATGCAAGTAAAGCACAACTACCTCAAAATTGCAGGCTACTCAAGTAGGCAACAACACTTGTGTGAATGTATTTACTGAAAGATACTCACTACAAGTGTGGGAACCATTGAATCTGGAAACAAGACTGCACAGATGTTGTTGTTGTTGTTGATATTAAATCAACCAAAAAAACTGAAGAGTCCTCCAGCAGCACCTTGAGTGGCGTGAGGTAGTGGTTGCCATGGCGACTGCAGCATTTACCTCAGTCTGGAGAGGTTGCACTGGCACGGGGCCGTCTGACACAGATGAGCTCAGTTTAACATCTCAAACAATCTGTTTTTTATTCAAAAGGGTCCCTTTGTTACTGGGCTGAATTTCCATTACAAAAGAGAGTACAGCCATTCTCACTATTGATGTCACTCCCGATTGCTCTGAGCTTTACTAGAAAATATTTAATGCTATAAGTCCCTTCTTCTTCTCTATAAAGTATACTACTTTATACTCTATAAAGTCATTTCATATTTACAATGGAACACAATACAACTGATTAAAGATAGCACAGCGCATGAATGACATCAATCGGACACAGGTTTAATTGTCAAGGAAATTATGTCTAATCATTACCAAGGACGACATGCAATCGACGTCAGTTCACAGGGTGAGCAATTTTATAACCCATTCATAAAGAAAACGGTAGAGGTTCGAACAGGTTTCTGTCCCCGTCTAGACACACTTCAACAGAGGCCAGCTGAAGGGCCGTTGCCACACACACACACACACACACACACACACTAATTATGCGTGATTATGCTGTTGAACTAAATTGCAGGCACTCCTTCGCTTTTCACTTGCCATGCTAAAAATACATGCTACTGAAAGAACATGTTGTCTAAAATATATATATGTCATGTTTGTGTTAATGCATTTACAACCTGGAAATCAAGATATTTTACTTGCTGCTGTAGAGGCAGTATTGAGAGTTAAACCCTGATTCATGCTGAGATTAAATCTTTTTTTTAGTTAGATAGATTATTGAGATGACAGCAATCTTGGGTTCCCTTGATTTTTATTCTGCACTGATGCAATTATCCATAAACCACCAATAGATTTGTTTCCTCCTCCGTAGGGTAAGTCATGGGAAGCTTCAAGGGCCATGCGCTCCCTGGCAGCTTCTTCCTGGTAGCCGGGATCTGGTGGACGGTAAAGCACTCGCTTTGGCACGCCACCCGCAGGAACAAGAATATCGGCTCCAGCCGGCTGGCCAGTAGAGCCTCGCAGCACCGCCTAGAGATCATCGAAAGCTCTGTCATACTCTTTCTCTCTTTTGTTGGTAGGTAGATCTCTCTGTTCACAAAACATTACTGAGAAAAGTAACTGACAGACTGAGGAGACACCAAAGCAATTTGAATGTATAATCTTTAATGACAGTGCATGCTGTGTGAGTAGTACAGTAGTCACTCTTTAATTAAGGAGTGTTTTCTCCGCTGCGCTCCACAGGGATACTGGCAGAGCAGTTTGCGGCAGATGGACCGAGATTCCAGTTGTATGACTCCGCAGAGAAACACTGGGATGATCTGATGAACTGGCAGCACTCCACCATGTACCTGTTCTTTGGCCTGGCTGCGAGTGTGTCTCTGATCATCCACACCACAGAGGCTGCTCCACTGGCACTGGATAGGTTAATACTGGCTATTGCTTTCTTTAATGAAGGTAAGGGGGAAAAAAAGTATTGTCCAGCCTTCACTTTTACATTATTTATTCAGACCAGAGGTTTTCCAACTTTTTTCTTGAAGACGTGACCCCCACAGCCCTGTCAGAACTCAAGCACAACTTCATTAACACCAAACATCTGTTTCCAAATGTGAGAATTTATCATAAACTGGACATTATTTCACTCTATTAACAATGTTGTTATCCATTACTTATAGTTAACTGTCTCAACTGTTTATCCTTTACTTTTTGCTCATTATTTTAACTGTTTATCCCATATTTTTAGCTACTTTTTTAACTTCTAACTTTTTAAATGTTTAGACTTCTCTCTTCACTTCTTTTCACATAATTTCAACTGGTTACAGCTAACTTAATATTTTGATATATATTCTCTAATCAAATTGTTATTCAGTGTTTTCAAATTAGATGAGTTGCACCACTATTGGCTAGGCAGGGGGTTGTTATTAATAGGAGGAAATGGGTATGATATCTCAGGACGCTTTGGGGGAATTTCTTCAAGTTTGGGCCACTTGGACTCCAGGATGAACTGATTAGATTTTGTTGGTCAAAGGTCAAAGTTCAAAGTCACTGTGACATTAAAAAAAGCACATTTTTGATCAAGAATTCTTACATTAATTATGACAAATTTTCATGCAAATGTCTAACAGGATAAAATGCCAAGTGATGACATTTTTTTTATCCAAAAGGTCAAAGGTCAGTCACTTTTCTGGCCATTATTCAACACCATAACTCTGGAACAGAAGGGGGGATTGTGGCCATATCTCACATTTTAGTCAGATACTGAATTGGTGACTCTTATCTTGAAACTGTGCTGATCGTATAGATCTTCTGTGCTGCATCCAGCATCCACATTTTAGAATTTGTAGCTTCTTTGCAGCAACGTCCAAATTTGAGGCATTGCAGAGCTTCGGGTGATTGTCGGTGCACCATGTGACGTAGCTCTCTATCAGTCACCACATACTGTATATTATATGCGTCTGGACGGAGATGGATATAAACTGAAACGTGACTTGTGCCTGGAGGCGTACAACCAGGAGCAATTTAGCAGATCAAAGGAGACTTGCTGCCATACAACCTGTTTATAACTGGATGCAGTCAAGATGACATTTGACAGTTAGAAAAATTCACAAATTGTAACAAACTTCTAAAGCAATAAATGGATGAACACATATTTTACTTTTTTATTTTATTTTTCCATTGAAGTCTGTCTCTTTGTTTTGGCAGGATTTCTCTTCCTCTACCACCTCCATGGCAGGAGTATGCTGGACGTCCACATACATCAGCTTCTTCTCTATGCCATCTTTGGCGATGCACTTGTTGCCTTCCTCGAGGTCTTCCACCGAGGTAACATCCTTCTGGAGCTGCTGCGCTGCACCCTCACCCTCCTGCAGGGAAGCTGGTTCTGGCAGGTAAATCTGAATGTGTGCAGAAGTTTATGGCCGGTGCTTAATAAACTCTTGACATTGCTCTCTCTCTCTCTTTGGCCCCAGATTGGTTATGTGCTGTACCCTCCGCATGGCCCCGAGTGGGACCTTAAGGATCATAACAATATGATGTTCATCACCATGTGTTACTCGTGGCACCTCGCCTTCGCCGTGCTCGCCGTGAGCGTGCTCTATTGCACCGTCAGCTGGTAAGAACCTGCTCCACACCAATACGACAACATCAGATTCATACATACATACACTGGGGATAAACTCTCTCTGGTGTTTGTCGTGCTTCCTCTGCAGTGTGGTTCGCTCCAGATTGAAGAGGACTCCTCCGATGGAAATGGGACTCCTGAAGCCCAGAGAGAGGGATCCAGAGTCAGAGGATGAGATTTTATGAGGAGGACTGTTGTACACCCACTCATGAATATCACAATTAAATCAGGGACACAATGTTTGCAGTTCCAGCATCGGGACGACAGCAGGCAGAAAAGAGATAAGGACATGGTTTCTGGACGCTTTATATATCTCTACCTCTGCCTTATTTAATCAACTGACAACCTCTGTAAGCCTTACGCTCATTGTTGATTGCTATTTATTTTACTGTGGCCTAATGCTTTTATTATACTCTGTCATCTTTTATTTTTTATTTTTTTATTGTAAATTTGCAACCACGATATAAGTGAACATGAACTCATAAGGGAAAGCTTTTTTTTTATTGATTGCATGCTTTGCAAACTTTTCTTGTCAGACATTTTTGGTGTTCAGTGGTGCCATCTTGTGGTGAAAACAATCATCATTGTCAGTACAGCACTTGAAAACATGTCTAGTATTTTATGTGACTCTTTATGTCTCATAATAAAGGAAGTTGAGTAACACACGTGAATCAAACACAACTGCCAAAAAATAAGATTCTTATTAAAATCGTTCCAATGTTTAGATTTTTCTATTTGACATTATTACAGATTATATTATGGCTGCTATTGTTTTTACACGTGTCTTCTTTATTGCAGTGTGGCTTAATATTTGTCCCAACAGAGTGTTACACTTTCCTATCATTTAGGAAGCAGCAGGAGGTAGAAATAGTTCCACATGGCTAATTAATTGCCCCTGACAGAACAGTTCAATACACATCTACTGACAGCAGGTGCCAACGAAGATCATCTGTGCTGAAGACGACCAATCACTCGGCTCTTTCCTGCAAATTTCCTTTGTTCATAACAAGTAGTCTGCTACTAACTTGAAACAATTGCATCTAATAATTATTTTCATTATCAATCAATCCGTTTCCTCGATTAATTGATTAAATGCGGTATGAAATGTGCAATAAGGAAAAATGAAAAATCACGTATTTTATCTTATAAAAATATTCAAAACAGAGAAAAAGGTGAATCCTCGCAACTGGAAATCTGAGGAATGTTTAATATTGTTGCATAAAAAAATAATCCATAATTACAATATGCTAAATAAATATCTAAAATTAAATTTAAACATTAATGTCAGAATCTTAAATTTCCATAAAAACCTTTTAGCACTCTTTATAAATCGGTGAACTTTTCTCTGCTGTGCTGTAAACTGGAAAAACAAAAAAAGGTCAGAGTGAGACCTCTCTGCTGCTGCTCCTCCTCCGCCAGGTAAGCTTACCTCCTCAGGTTGCCAGCAACCACGTGACGGTGTTGCCCATCCTCACACATTTGAGGAAACCGGGCGAATTTCCCCCCGTCGCTCCAGGAAACAACCCGATTTCTTTCACAAAAATCCAGCCGACTCTTCAGACATCTTTAATTATGGACAAAATAAAATCGGCGTTTGGTGGCGAGGAGGCGCGCAGAGACGACCGAACCATTTTAGAGGTAAAACACCAGCTTCAGCCGACACTGTTCAAACTCTAATCGCAACTGAGGTATTAATTGATCAAACCGTGTTCATACAGACTGTCAATGAAGCCTCCACTTTAGGGTGGGGTGCACGTGTGAAGGGATTCATCGCCTGCTTCGTGGTGGGGGGCGCGTGCACAATTTTGGTAAGGATATGTAATACATTTCTATAATGGCAAACCTTTTGTTGTGTTGTTGTGCTCCACACAACAAGGAAGAGCGCAGGGAGAGTTGGTGTGGCCTTACTGGTTCTTCTTGCCCTGAGGAATGTTGTATAGTGATGTAAATCCATTTGGCAGCACCAACCGGTCCAGCCTTGAACTCCAGTTTAGAGATGAAATCTGGAGTTTATGTGTCAAAAAGCCACCAATCATCACGCGTCCTCGTGTCTGTCCTGCAGGGTGTGTGCATGCTCTTCATCCCCAAGATCGGCCTCACGCTCTTCATCGTGTTTTACACTTTTGGAAACATATGTGCTCTGTGCAGGTCAGTGTCCACAGCGACAAGAACTCACACATCAAAGCAGCTGGTGATGGTTTTATTTTAAAGGAGCATTTCGGCCAAAAATAAAAAAAAATTCAGCCTTTCAGCCTAGAGTCCACAAAACGTTTCTCCTAAACTGAAGAAGCTGGAGACTTGTTTAAAACATTAAAAAAAAAACATAAAATGGCTCCATACAGCCATCCAAGTCTCTGGAAGCCTAGAGATCCCAAAAAAAGAAAAAGAAATTTAAACCCTTTTTTAATCTTTTTCATCTTAACAAAGGGTTTTCATATGAATTTTGGATCCCTGGGCTTCCAGAGACTTGGATGATGTTAGAAGAGCCATTTTAAAACAAGCTTCTTCGGTTGTTTAGGAGAACAACTCCTTTTTCCTTTAAGGAGGAATGTGTATCATGACCAGTAGTTGGCATCGATGTGGGCAGCGTATACATATTGAATTTTTTATATATTGAACATACTTTTTTATTCTGTGTCCTGTCATTACAGCACCATGTTTCTGATGGGGCCAGTGAAGCAGTTGAAAAGGATGTGTGACAAAACAAGAGCACTGGCCACCACGATTATGATTGTGAGTGCACAGAAATAATTTTTTGTTTTTCTGTTTAATTAATTAATCTATTTTTATGGTGTTTCAGCTTAATTTACCCACAGTCTAATATGATGACATTAACAAGGATAGAAAACTCCAGACTTTGTGCATTTGTTCCTTATTTATCACAATAATGACTTCTGACCATATTTAAGAGGCTATGTTGAGAAAAAGTTCCACGGATTTTTTTTTCTGTTAGAGTTGGAAACACAAACGTTGTTGTGGAAACTTGACATGACAAAAGGAAAAAGAAAAGATTTCACATAATTATCATGCCTTAATTGGTGGACAATGTTGATTTTCTTTTGAAAATGCAAAATAAATCACAAAAACGTGGTTTAACATTCATTGTAATTTTAAGAAAAAGAAGAATAGCCTCAAACTTGAACCGATTTGAAAATTTCCAATGGATTTGTGCTTCAGCTAGTGATGTAAGTGCTGTAAACTCAACTGTGTGCACATGAATGGGCTTAATTTAGTCGAGCACAATCACAAGTGTGGAAAGAAAGTGAGAAAAGTTGATGGATTAAGCGCATTGTCTGAGTTTGCAACCTGAAAATCAGAATCCCGCTTACTGCCATCATTGATAAAGGATGTTAAAAAAAACATGTGTCCCTTTCATTCCTGCAGACATGCCTTGTGTTGACTCTCTGCGCAGCCTTCTGGGTGAGTGAGCTCAACAGAAAAAGAGATTTCTGACCACTTCTATCTAAGAAGATGATGCAATGTTGATTGAGTCCCACCTCTCTTAGACAGCAGTTGCACTTTTTCTTTTCTTACAGTGGAAGAACTTTGGACTTGCTTTGTTATTTTGCATCTTGCAAGTCTTGTCGTTTACCTGGTGAGTCGCAATTTCCCTTCGTGGATTTTTAGTCCTAAATTAATATTAAATTGTGACATTTTGTTTTGTTTTGCAGGTACAGTCTGTCCTACATCCCCTGTGTGAGGTTTGTCATTAAACATTTACAATCAGCTGCAGAAATGTTCACAATCAAAATGTCATTTGTACCCCGTGTGGATGTGTGATCTGCTGTTTGTGATTTGCTTTCCAGGGAGGCAATACTTAAGATGGTGTCGATCATCTTGAAGTGAGACCCCGTCTTTGCAGAGGGTTTGGGCTGGATGAAGTGTTGTTTTTGAGAAAGGGGCCGGTCTGTTACTGAAGTTACTGAAACAGCCTCTTTCTGTGACTCTACCTGCTGCACATTCACACACACTACACATGTTTTTATCTCAAAAGATGTTTCTCTCTCTTCTTTATGCTTCATTCATTGAGCTGACTGATGTTTTTGATATGTATTCATTAATTTTTACCAATTTTAATGAGCATGGTCTTGGTTTAATATGTGTAAATATCTGTAATAAATTAACGTGTTAATGGTTTTTGTAAATGAACACATGACGACATCATTATTTTAATCACTGAGGGCAGTAAATGTGTGGCATGGTTTAATTTGTCACGTAACACACATTTACGCGTGTCTGGAATATTTAAACATGTTTGCAAGAATATTTATTTATTTATTCTGATTATATCTGTTTTTTTTCCCATATAGCTCCCAAAGTAAAGTTTTATTTCTATAAAAGAGTCTTCTGCCTTTAAACTGTGCTGTCATCTGAATGATATTTATGTGAAACACAAATTGTTCCTTTTAATATAATGTGTTATTTTGGCGTTAACACACTGCACAAGATTGTTTTTATCAGAAGGTCAACAGAACAGGCAGATTTAGACACCGGCTCCTGTTGGCCAATAAATGAGTAAATGCATTTTCAACAGTTACTTTTTAAAGTAATTATTAAATTTTAATATAATATAATTAGCTTCTAAAACATGATGCATATTCGTGTATAAAGTAAGCCTACGTCTTAACAGCATTAAAAACAAGTTATATTGCTAATTCTAAATGTGTGGGACTCAATTTAATGTGTTTGTCAGTTTTTACCTTTTTATTTATACAGTCTATGGTTTCTACAGGCGCGCGGGCCTGTGACGCACCTTTTTTTTTTTCCCCCCCTAGCCTCACGTGACCCAATCAGGAAGTGAAGTTGGACTTCAGGACTCACTAGTCTGTACATGTCCGTGCTGCAGCAGGTTTAGTGTATGTGTTAGCCCAGTCTGTCTGGAAACATGACGGACTTTTTGTTAAAGACAAAAAAAAACGTAGCAGAGAAAAAGAAGACGGCCGTTGTTCAGAGCGACTTGCAGAAGTGGGGTTTAAGAGGTATGACGGAGGGGCTTGTTACGGAAAGTCTTAAACAATATTAACTTTGAGTTGTCTTCATTCATTTAGTAAGGTGAGGTGAGCTCCACCGGTGTTTAACCTAGCTTAACAGTCGTCTGTGTTTGTTCTCTCAGACTAATAACTTCGACTTTCTCCTTTTTGACCTACTGTTATTTCCATAAGGTGAATCGTCATGTATAGTTAGCAGCAGTGACGATGAGCTGTCCTGTATTCTCCTCACAGGGATACAGCTGAGACCTTATCAGCTGGACGGTGTGCAGTGGTTGACTCAGTGCCTGAAGAACCAGCAGGGATGCATTTTAGGAGATGAGATGGGTTTGGGCAAAACCTGTCAGGTGTGAGCTCCATCAGTCTCTCTTATAATTAACAATTAAGTAATAATAATGTTTATTTATAGAGCACGTTTCAAAATCAGTGTCACAAAGTGCTTCTCAATCAATCAAAAAACATTTTAAAACGGGTTTAAAAACAGAACATATTAAAACTAAAACAACTCAAATGAAATCAGGGACGTCGCTCCGGTAAAAGTGTGTTTTAAGAGCTTACCTGATCTCCTCAGATAGATTTTTCCAGAGCCCCCTGACTGTGAATGCCCTCTCTCCTTTAGTTTTCAGCTGGGCCTATGGAACAGACCAAGTACATACTGACGCGTATGGTACTAAGAGGCTTTAAAAGTAATCAGTAAAATCTTAAAAATCTATTCTGAAACGCACTGGGAGCCGCTGTGAAGATGCTGAAACAGGAGTAATATGATCCTGTCTCTTAGTTCTGGTTTAAAAGTTAGGATGGGTCTTATTTTGGAGATATTTCTAAGGTGATAAAAAAAACAACAACATGATTGCACAAGCTTAATGGTATGATGCTCAAAACTTAAATTACTGTCAGACACCAAGATTCTTTACAACAGGCTTAATATTAATCAGAAAAAAAGAATCAGCAGATGGCAGAATTTGTTTTGACGTGTGCTGGGGAACTGGTCATATTGGCTAATACAGGTGTTTCTATTTATTTATTTAATTTAATTGAAATACCCCTGCTTGTTTATTTGTCACCGGTTTAACTGAACAGATGCAAATGTCAGAAATAACGCTAACTGATCAGTCTCTTTCCCAGCGGATGTCTTGTGCTTTGTCATGATATCGCACGTGTTACTAATGACATCAAAGATAGATGACCCTGAAACTGATGCAGCTAAATGGAATGGAGCCATCGTTGATTTTATGATTAATATCTGTGCTTTTCCTACTGTGGCATGTCAAAAATGTGCTCAGTGAAAAAGGGTTGTAGGGCCTGTCCTGATTAATATTACTAAATATAATTTACACAGTTTTAAAGCTATTTGATTGGTCAATCAACGGAAAAATAAACATGTTTTTCAAGCCAAATCCCCAAAACTTTTCAATTATGATGAAATATAAATGCAGTATCTTTAGGTTTTGGAGTGTGGGTGGACAAAACAGGCAATATACCGACCTGATCACCTTTGGCTTTAGAAAAATCTGATGGACATTTTCCACTATAATCATTGAAATCATTGCGGCAGCTCAAGTATCAGCCAAAGGCTAACGAGCATAAAACAGTTAATCCTTTAAAACACTTTCAAAGACTTTTCACTCTTGCTTTCTTGCGACAGCAGGTGGACTGAACATCGCATGTCAAGAAACTGTAATCGTAATTATTTTCCCCCCTCAGACGATCTCTCTGCTGGTGTACGTGTCAGGAGCTCTCGGGAACAAAGGCCCGTTCTTGGTGCTGAGCCCGCTCTCTGTCATGGAGAACTGGAGAAAGGAGTTGGAAGGGTACACTCACATATGAACATTTTTTAAAGTCTGCTCATAACAGCGTCCATCACAGACTGTTAAATACATGTATAAAATCCTTAACGTGTGTTGAACTCGGTTACAGCTTCGCCCCCTCGCTGACTGTGCTGTGTTACAAAGGAGACAAAGAGAGACGAGCCGAGCTTCAGAGGGAAACAGACATACAGGACATTAATGTTCTGCTCACCACGTATGAGGTCTGTGGCCTAATTTTTGTGAATAAAATGAAGTTTCTTCGATGTTGATACTGACATGTTTTTGTTTTTTAAATTCTTAATTTACAGCTGTGTCTCAGAGATGCTTCATTCTTGAGGCGGTGAGTGTGCTCTGACATTGACGTTTGTTCACTGAGATGCTGAGAAGAAATGCGTCTCGTCATAAGGAATAATGGTCAGGAGATTTAATAATTTTCCATGTAATCAAGTACCTCTCTCCTCTCTGCTCCTCAGGTGGAAGTGGAACGTGCTCGTGGTCGACGAAGCTCACAGACTGAAGAATCAGAATTCACTGCTACACAGAACCTTGACACAAGTACTGAGCTGCACCTGGGCTGATGCATTTTTGTTTCTTTATCTTTCCCCACTTTAATCGTTGTTTTTTAAACTTTCCCCTGTGCATGTGGTGTGTGTTTGTAGTTCTCAGTTGACTTCAGAGTCCTGCTGACGGGGACCCCCATCCAGAACAACCTGCAGGAGCTCTACTCCCTGCTGAGCTTCATTCAGCCCAGCATCTTTACAGCCGATGAGACGGACGACTTTGTCAACTCGTACTCCAATGTACAAAGTCAACCCGCTCTTGGTATGACAGTCTTCTGTGTCTGTTTGACTGCGATGCCATAGAATGATCATCATCGTGTGACAAAGTATGGATTGGATTACTGAAATTTAGGATTTCAGGGATGTTAATACAAACGTGCACACTATTAAGGGTGATGTTTTGAACGGGAAGGTTCTGGAAAAGGTTGGTACGTAATTTGAGATGTATTTGATGTTGTTGTGGAAAAGGCCTGTGAGGCAAAAAAAAAAAAAAGAAAGCCTTGTTAATTGCTTATAAAATCAACACTGGCACACTGTGTCCCTGGTGCTGTGTTTCTGTTTGCAGCTGCTGAGCTGCAGAGGGTCCTGGAGCCCTTCCTGCTTCGTAGGGTCAAGTCAGAAGTGGCTGTAGATCTGCCGAAGAAGACGGAGCTGGTGATGTACCACGGCATGTCGGCTCTGCAGAAAAAATACTACAAAGCCCTTCTGATGAAGGATCTGGGTGAGACTCCTGCACTGTGGTGTATAGCCTGATGCATACTGGATCTTTGAGGCCGATACTGGTATATCTAAGAGCTGAAAAACAATACAGTATATAAGCAGATTGCATATATTTAATAAACACATGTAAGAACACCAGCATTTCAGTGCTCTCTAGTGGAAAAATGGTGACAATTTATGAATGATGCTAAAATGTCTTATTCATCAGCCAACACATACACAAATCCCCATGTATCTGCAATAAACTAATGGCTGATATATACAGTAAGCCTGGCAGTATAAGCCGTTTAGCTCTATCGTGGTGTACTAATGAGAACTTTTGCAGAATGCTGTTTTTTTTTTTGCGACATAAATCACGATAGACTCACTTCTCATGAATCTCTGTTTTCAGAGGCTTTTGGAAATGAGCAGGGCAACAAGAACCGGCTGCTGAACATCTTGATGAACCTGAGAAAGTGTGTTGACCACCCATACCTGTTTAATGGTGAGATGTGCTCAGTCATGAAATGAATGCTGAACAAGATCTTAGTGATGTCGAAGCACGTGTTACACTTTAATGTTCCCCTTCTCTTCGTCAGGGGTGGAACCGGAGCCTTTCGAGATGGGGGAGCATCTCGTTGAAGCCAGTGGGAAACTTTGCCTTTTGGACAGCATGCTGACTTATCTTCACAAAGAGTTAGTACTTGTTGTTGGGCTCCACCTGGTGGCAGTTTGGGCTCATGTCTTACTTTTTTTTTTCTCTCTCTCTTCATGTTTGCTGGTGAAGGGGCCACCGGATCCTGCTGTTCTCTCAGATGACAAGGATGCTGGACATACTTCAGGATTACATGGAGTACAGAGGTGAAGAGGGGCGTGCCCTGGCTTTGTAACACCCTTACTGTCAATGGTTAAACTGTCTGTTTCAGTGACTTTAAGAACATTACAATCAATTTTGACAGTTCGTTTCTAATAGTTTCAACAACCTATTATACTTCACGTTCTTTCGAAACATCAAGAAAACTTTCAATTATGTTTCCGGGCTCATGGAGGCAAATGTTTAACGGTATTTTTAAAATTTTCTCCACAAATCGGTGTTAAATAGTGTTTTTTCTATTCAGGTTACAGCTATGAACGTCTGGATGGGTCGGTCCGTGGGGAGGAACGGAATCTAGCGGTGAAAAACTTCAGCAGCAAAGATATCTTTGTGTTTCTACTCAGCACTAAAGCAGGTGACTGAAATCATAAACTATCAACAGGAAGACAAGTTGTGTCCTCGTCATGTGTAGGATTAAACATTATCGGGTATTGTGATTTTTAATGTATCGGGGATGCAGTATTTGTACTGTTTTTCTAATATTTTGATTTAAAGTTAATTTTTGATGACTTGTCGTAATTTTGCAGCCTTTTTTTTTTGTCGGCTGCACTTGAAAGCTTTTCTGTATATGTAAATGTACAGCAGGGTTCAGAGAAGTAGCTGAGAGATGACTGAGAGATAAGAGCTGCAACAGGATGACACTCTGGTGTAAATAAGGCCAGCAGCTTCTCTTTGCAGGGCTTATACACAGTGTGAAGGTTAACAGAGAGAAACCTAATTTCCTGCCACAGATTGTCACTTTTTGTGTGTAATTCTTGAAGCTGTGTGAGTAAGGTTCTCAGACAATGTGATTCTGGCTTCCTAACAAGCTGTCTTTGCAGGGGGAGTGGGCCTGAACCTTACAGCTGCTGACACGGTCATTTTCATGGACACTGACTTCAACCCTCAGAATGACCTGCAGGCCGCTGCACGCTGCCATCGGATTGGTCAGAACAGGTGACGCGTATGAATAACTTGGGTTAGGGCTATGTGGCAGTACAGCGCTTTAATTGTTAAAGGAACATGGCGAGTCATAACTCATAAAGGTCAGGTTACTCATCATGAGGAAAACCCTGATGATTCCATTAGAGATATCTGTAGTTGAAAGAGCACTCCACCGATTTAGCGTCACACTTGCTCATGATAGCTAATATGATAGTTGTTTTACAAAAAAGGTAAAAATTGATGCAGGACCAAAGATATTGTCATTTTTATTCCCCATATTCTTCTTCATCAAAGCCTAGCACCTACATTACCCACAATACCTCAACTGCTGACAGTTTTGTGGGAGATTTGGGTGTGTTATCCTAGTAGTAATGTGGCTTTGAGCTGCTAGCCTACAGCAGGGGTGAGGAACGGGCTGCAGAAGTCTGGCAAGCTCAATTCTTTCTTGTAGTCTTCAGTCCCACTGACACTGACCTCACTTGAGGATATTTATCAGATTTTACACAGCTCTCTCTGGAGCCACAAAAGGCTTTATACTACTTGTTCACACATGTAGTTTAACACCTCAACACATGTAAACACACTTGCAAGTGAAAGTATTTGAGAGAAACCCTTGAAAGATAAAGTAGGCTAACCCTAATCAAATTACGGACTGGAGCTCGACCCAGACTTAAAGGGGAATTCTGGTATTTTTAAACCTGGGCCTTATATTTATATATTTGGATGTGTAAATGATTCATACTTACCAAAGGTCTTGGAATTTCTGACTGCAACTCGGACCGTCAAAGTTACATCCAGTGAAAGTGCTTTTTTTTTTTTTTAAACCACTCACAGGCTGAGATTGTTACTCTAAGTGTATCTAAGACTTGTGCTTCCGGTTAAGCAAAGAGGATTTTACTCTAACGATGAGGACTATCGCTGTCGGATCCTTTCCGTAATGTTTTCAGACACTTGGAGTAACAATCTCAGACTGTGAGAGGCAAGAAAAAACACTTTCAGCGGACGCTCAGAGTTGCCCCTAAGGAGACGATTTACTGGACCAATTCCAAAACTTTAGGTAAGTATGAATCATTCATGAGGCCCAGGTTTAAAAATACCGGAATTCTCCTTTAAGGCTAGGGACTAACGCCTGTGCTACACTGATATCTACCCTCCTTTTTAAAATCTGTCTCTCGCAAACTAAAATGGAAGTGCAATGCTAAATAGTTACTCATTACAGGCCTGTGAAAGTGGTCCGCCTTCTGGCAAGAGACACTGTGGAGGAAATAATGTACTCCCGAGCTGTGTCCAAGTTGCACCTCACCAACACTGTTATTGAAGAAGGGCGCTTCTCTTTGCTGGACCAAGTTCAGTCAGCTGCTGCAGGACTGCAGGTTAGTGAACTCATATTCGGTCTTAGTCCACTTTAATGCAAAACCCTTCCAGCTGTCTTTGTTTTCACTGTGACTTGTCACTGCTCGTGTTTCCCGTCCCTCTACAGCTAAGTGAGATCTTGAAGTTCGGTGTAGATAAGCTTTTGTCATCAGAGGAGAGCTCTGTACAGGATGTGAAACTGGAGAAGATCCTCGGTCCTTCACACGATGGTCAGTGGGTGGATGATGAAGACTCCACCTCTCTCAGAGAGGAGGAAGAGGAGGAAGAGAGCCACTCCGATTCCGACGAGCAGAGTATGTTTTTAACAGCTTGCTCTACCACGTAAACATCTCACTTTTACTTTTGGTTCCAAACATGCAAACTTAACCACAAATTAAAATACACCACAGGTTTCATCTCTGGAGTTCATATTTCCATTTCCAGTTATCAGTAGAACTCCCTCTGTTTACTCTCATTCAGACCACATGTACTACTTTGAGGGGAGAGATTACAGTAAAGACCCCAGCTCTGACGACCAGAAGAGCTTTGAACGTTTGCAGGAGGAGCAGCTGGACGAGTTCCAGAGAGCGGCAACAGAGGGACGAGCTCTACGACACAAAGCTGGGGTAAGATTCTGTCCCCTTTGCTCCCAGCTGATGGGGAAGATGTTTTTAATATCAGATCAGATATTCAGCATTTTTTGTTTAATTGTTTATAATTGTAGAAATACATTTGGTGTTCATAATATGAATCTGCAAATTAACTTAAGTTATCAAATAAATGTAGTGGAGTAAACAGGATAAACTGTGTTCAGGGTTTTTACAAAGTCTTGAAAATGTGTGGAAAATGCTTAATTTTAACTGTTATGCTTTCAAGGTTAAGAATCATGTATGAATTCAGATATACTCTTTGAAAAATGTTTGATTTTCAACATAATCTGGTGTGTCATTTCCAAAATCAGTAGCCTAACCTTCAGTAGCTTGAGATTTATTTATGGAATAATAATCAAAATTATGGTGAAAATTCATGACTAACAGTGATGTTTTTTTTCTCCTTATGCTCCCAGGTTTCACTGTCAGTAGCTCTCCAGATTCCGACGAGGAAGAAGAAACCTCTTACTGAGGCTGAGCTGGAGCTGAGGCACCAGAAAAGGGAGGAGGCCGCAGCCAAGAGAGCCAAGATTCAGGAGGACGCGAAGAAGAAGCAACAAGAGCAGAAACACAAGAAGAAGTAAAGATTTGTTGTCAGTCGGTTGTTTTTGTCTTCACTCACTGAGCTCAGACACTTTTTACACTTGTGTTTGGCGTGTGTCCTCGTCTTGCAGAATGACGTGGTGGGAGTCGTGCGGCTACAGATCACGGTGCCTGCTGTCTGTGGACAGTGAAGAAGAAGAGGAGGAGGATGACGGCAGCGTGAGCTCCACAGACTCTGACTGCACGGCCATCCACTACGTTCTGGGGGATGTTACTCACCCTCACACCGCTCAGGGAGACGCCATCATCGTCCACTGTGTTGGTATGAAACCTGTTTCGCCTTGTCCAGATTACCAGAGCCGCATGGCGCTTAGTTTAAAGAGTGATGAAGAGAAGGGTAGTGCCTCTTCAGCACTTCTTCTACAATTGTTTTTGTGTAGATGACTCGGGCCGGTGGGGCAGGGGAGGCTTGTTTACAGCTCTAGAGGTGAGATCTGATGAACCACGGAAGCAGTATGAGCTGGCTGGCAAGATGAAAGGTACCATTAACCGTGATTACACACTCCATGAGGCACCTTTATCTGTAAAGTCTTGTTGAGAATGAAGCCCCATGAACATATTATTTCTTTCAGATTTGGATCTTGAAAATGTGCTGCTCTTCCCCATAGATGACAAACAGTCCAGGCTAGATGGCCAGGATCAAGTAAGTTCTGTTTAAATGAAACTCGCTCTGCTGCCTGGAAATGCACGTTTGTTCCATGATGAGTGCCGCTTCCTTGCAGTAGTAGTGGTGTGGGTTTATGTGTGGTGACAGAATTGTGAAGTTGTGGCAGCTGATAAAGACTGTGACGACTATCAGATGATGCCATAACCTGTTTTCGATCTCCTTCCTGTCTCCTCAGTTGGCTCTGATAGTGGCACAGCAAAGAGACAAAGCCAACAATTTGTCTGGGATCCTTCTGACCGCTCTGGACGTAGGTCTGAAGAAGATTTACGCCGCAGCCAAAAGAAGCAAGGGTACAGCCGGACACAGACCATTCAAAAGTCATTTAACAAAAACTATATCATCAAATCATCAAGATATCCAGATTTAATTTAGCATCTCCCTCGCCAATAGCACACCCTGATAATTAGGCCTCTGTGAGAACATAAAGGAAGGAGGAGCATAATGTGTCTCATTATTGTTAGACGTGACTGACGAGATATGCAGGACATGCAGATTGTTATCTCGGTTTGCCGTCACCGTGTGTGCACAGACAAATTCTTGCAACCACAAGAAGAATTCAATTTTCCCTCAAGTTATTCTGCAAGTTATTCTGAGGAACTGATAAAAACAACTGGAGCTGTAATGAGTGACTTGCTTCTGTCTTTGTTCACCTTTGTTTCATGTCAGCGATCTAAACTTCCAACTTATCTACAACACAAGTGCCAGGATCCCCTCCTTCAGTTCAGCTTGAGCAGATCGTAAACAAAGGAAACAGTTCAGTCATACTAACCCTCCCTGACAGTTTCTTTGAATTATCTTTGTGTTTTTGTTTTTATTTGCCCCACAAAGCAAGTGTGCATCTCCCTCGTATCGGACACTCCACAAAGGGCTTCAACTGGTACGGCACAGAGAGGCTCATCAGGAAACACCTGGCTTCCAGAGGCATCCCCACATTCATGTATCTTTTTTTTGCCAGTTTTCTGCAGACGAAATGTTAAAAAAAAAAAGTGATATTTCTCAGAAGTTGTTTATCTGAGAGATCTGAGTCATTTTCCCTTGACGACTCGACTGACAGATACTATCACGGCAGAACGGCAAAGAACTCAGCTCCACCTCAGATGTCCATCTCTGCAGCATCAACATCCTCCCCGCGACCACAGTTGCACAGTTCAAGCAGGTTGACTGACGAGATGGAAGCAGAAACCCCCGGCCCCTCAGCTCCTTTGCAGAGCCCCGGCCCTGCAGGGCTCCCCAGTTTCATGGGGGGAGTCCGTGTGTTTTTCTACAACCTGCTGGCATCGGAGAGGAAGAGGCTGGCACGCTACCTTATCACATATCCTTTCAGACTTGGGAGCGTTAATCCCATTATTGTGCTGTTAAAACACAGTTATCACTTGTTGTGAGATATTTCAGGGTATACAGTTCCCATCAAAGCATGCTTTTTAAAAATATTTTACGAGGTGTCTCGACAACTACCGCCACATTTTAAGTGTTTGAAAAAGCAAACATCTATGTAATTACTTGGTGCGGATTGACGTGTGTTAATGTGTGGAAAAGAGGGTAATTAAAATCAGCTTAAGTGAAATCCAGAGGTGTTATAATTACTGTGTTGTTTCAAAATGTCATTGCTCCTTAACCGTCGCACTTATGATGGAGATGAGGAGGAGATCATGAGCGCGGAGGTCACCCACATAGTTGCAGAGGCGGAGGACAGCATCCACACAAGGGTTGGTATCTGACCTCTGACTTACACCAGTGTTTCGCCTAATTTCCCCTGCAGTTTTTTTTTTCTTTTGTAGCTGCCAAAAGCATAGATAAACAGAAGGCACAATTACATTTTTTTTTAATTGTTATAACTTGTGTGAACAGGAGCTCCAGGATCTGGTGCGTCGGTACACGCAGGCTGTCCCCGTGCAGAAGGACTGGCTGGAGTCCTGCTTCGCCAAACAACGAAAAGTCAACACCGCAAATTTCCTACATCTGCTCAGATAACTTTTATTTGATTTTTTTTTTTTTTTTAAATCACCCTATTGTATGACGCTTGAATGAACTTAGTCATTCATTAATTTAAAGTTTGCAATCATTGATTCATACCTGACAGAAGGAGTGAATAAAAACTTGTCTGTACTGTTGTGTGTGACAACTTGTGGGTTTGCTTCTGAAACAGCAGGGTTTGTGTAATAAATCCAGAGCTATAAGGTCTGCATATATATATGTGTGTGTCTGTTTGTGTGTGTTTGTGCACACGGTGGGGTAAAAAGGTGGAGTCTGTCAGCGGGGCGGTGCAACTCAGGCAAAGCAAAAGACCCAAGTTCATGTAGAGCTCGAGTACTTTTTTTCCCCCCATCTGTCACGAGGAGACGACACATACGAGGACAACTTAAAACTTTTACATTTAACTCAAAAATCCGTCAAGTGTTTTGACCTTTTTACGGTTAAAAAAAGAAAAGAAAAGTTTGACGGTAAACTTGTCGACACGGAGGAGGCTGAGATACCTGTTGGAGGAAGCAGCTGCGGTGACGTAATAACTTTTTTGACTTACTCAACATGTTAAAGTTACCTGTGCCAAATAACTTACATTAAGTGTAAAGTTGAAGCCTTACATATGCTGCGTTTAACGTAGTGATGGTTTGTTAAAAAGTTTGTTTCAGACTTTTTTGGGGGCAAAATAACCCTAAACTTCAGGATAACTGAGCTAAAATGCAGCTTCATTAACTAAATATCGCTAATACTGCGGTTTATGTGTCAAAATGTGTATAGATAATGTTTGTTTTTTTCCATCTGTAAAAGTGCCAGAAGTCGGCACAAATTCAAAAAGAAGACGGGAGACAAATCTGGGTCAGTTTCAGTGTGTAAAGCGTGTGCAACCACAGAGAGGCTTTAAATGAGTGTGTATTTAAATATACAGGAACTTTCAGGGGCGTATTGGAAGGTAAACCCACCTAAACTGAGCTTTTTACAGCCCTCAATTCATATTAAGTAGCTTTGACTTATACTGACCCAGAAAAGCAACACAGGTTTGGCCGCAGGTTTTTAAATGTGAGAAAATTTAGTTTTGTTATTGATGATGGCTTGAAAAGTGTCATTACCCAGAAGTCCAGAGACAAATCTTTGGAAATCTTGTGGAAGTTTTGTGGTTTGATTCTCCATCTGAGTCTGCTGTTTGCATCACTTTCATTTATTCCTGCTTGAGAGTTCATTTGTCTCCGGAGTATTAACATTTAGAGAAAAGTCCCCTGTGTGGGAGACACTTTGTTACACACTAAAATGAGTTCTCACGCAAATCAAAAGCACCCGCAGAAGCGTGGGCTGATATTAAAATGTGCTTCACGAATGCTGCCTTAACTGATTTTTTTGTTGTTGTTGTTCTAAAATGACTCTTGTCCTCAGCAGAATTTCGGGTGCAGCTTAAACCGGACACACATGGATGTCAGGAGGAAGAGGTTTCATGATGATGCCCACTTCAGTCTACTCGGCTTCAGCACCAAATAGGTGAGCGTGCTGCGTGACGACAAATCGAGTGAAAGTGTCTTCTTGACCTATATTTATCTAAACCGTTTCTCGCCCACAGTCACGTGAGCCAGCTGAGCAGGTACCTGAACAGCCACCAAAACATGCCCGAAGAGGACGACGAGACCATGAGCGCACCGGAGCGAAAAGCCAGCGTCGTCTACAAGTCGGACTCCACCTCTGACCCTGATGGCTGCAGCATCCTTCCAGAGCGTGCCACCCTTGCCGACGACTCCCTGTTCGGCAGACAGCAGGAACACGAACACAACCACGCTCCCCCTCAGCCTGGACCGAGCTACTTCTTGTACCAGCCCCCCCGCAGCTTGCCAGCCGGGTACAGCCAGCCCACTCCGTTTCCCAGCCAGGCCAATGGCTCCTGGAATCACCCGAGCTTTGCCAGCAGCTGGTCGGGGTATCCCAACAGCCTGCCGTCCTATCTGAACCAGAAGGATTTCCCCAGCTGCACTGGAGATAGCCGCCTCTCGGGGTGCAAGTCTCTGTCCCTGCCTGGCACTCACAGCACCAGTATGAGCAGCCTGGAGCAGCCACTCTCTCTGTGCTCCAACCCACCTTCAGCCAACTTGTGTCACCATACGTTGCCTCCGTACTCGTGCTTGCCTCAGGGGGCCGCCTGCTGTGCTCAGTGCCCTGCAGACGCCTTCACCAGGAGGCCTGTGGCCAACAAACCCCCGTGGCCTCAGTACCACCCAGCTTTTGGCACATGCTGTAAGTCTGTTTCTGTTTATACGGGCAGCTGTAAATTAGTGCTACATTCATCTAGTATTATCATAAACATCAAGCGTATAAGGGATTTGTTTTTCTTTATTCTGCTTTAGATCCAGGTCCTGGAGCTGGATACGCACAAATGTGAGTATTCAGACATATTTAAGCCTTTCAGCTCACCTTGCATGTTTCTGTGATTTAAAAGTGATCTTTTAACTCCACGCAGCGGCCACAACGCTCCATCCAAACAGAAGAACGCTCCATACAGCACGCCGCTCTCTCTGGAGCAGAGTACGTGTTGACCAGCAGGTCTGCAGAGTATTGAGTATTGAATATTGTGCACTGCCTCCGTTATTTATTTCTTGCTCTTGAATACAGGGAGGGTCTTCGTCACGTACGAAGCGGACAACGACAAGCACGTCAATGAGATCATCAACTTTGTTGCTCTGCTGCGACACAACGGCTTTGATACACATGTATGTACAGTTTCTTTAAAAAAAAAAAAAAAAAAAGTTTTTACACAGGAACTGTTTAATAGAGACTGCACTGAGTTTCAATGGCGGTGAGCAATAGTTCCAGAAAAGATGACATAAGTCTTTGGAAAAACCTTAAGAGGAAAGCGCAACATCAACAAACAAAAACAGTTCTTTCAGCTTTTCATCTGCTAGTTTTTTTTAATTATAATAAACTTTAAATTATTATAATAAACAAATTTACACCTTATTGTAATTTTTTTTGGAATCAATTTAGCTTCTGTCTTACTGAATGTGGGACAACAAACCAAATTACCAAGATGCTAGTTGGTTAGGTGGTTATCTCGAGCTAGCATTAAGGGCTTAGCTCTCTTGCGTTAGCTGTGTAGTTTGGTTTTAAAGTTTTTTGTTATGCAGTGAAATAAATACCAATAAGTAAGATTTTTGGTCTTTACTAAATTTGAACTTAAGTATTCATGTGTTTTAACTGTAGGGCAGTTGTAGCTCTGCTCTGTTGGGCGTTACAATTTCTGACTGATGTCTTTTATTTGTTTCAGATTGATATTTTTGAGCAGCAGTTCAGGAGTATAAGCAAGATAGACTTCATGGAGCGTTACCTGAGTGAGGTAAAAACATCAAATCATTCCAAGTTGATAAAAATTGATAAAAGAAGTAGATGAAGACACTTGATATAATAATGGACGAAAACAAGCAGTTATTTTATCCCTTTACCCAGAAAGAGTACCTGATCATCATCATCATCAGTCCCAAGTACTATGAGACAGTCACAGCCTCCCCTGTCGGCCTGGAGAACGACGAGAGGACGTTCAACACCGTCTACATACATAAACAGGTTCGCAGCTACAAATCAAGGCTGAAATGTGCACTTTGAAATCTGTTCGGCATTTTAAATTTTTAAAAAAAATGTTTTTGTCTTATGTGCCGTGTAGCTCCAGAATGAGTTCATCCAGAACGGTAGCAAGAATTTCAGGTTCATACCCATTGTGTTCCCCGGGGCAAAAAATGTGAGTTTTGTGCTCCACGAGCACGAAAAAAAACGCACTTCTGTCACTCCCTCTAAATGTGCAATTATGCAATTCCCTGTGCTAGTACACGCATACCATACATGCTGTATGTGTGATGCCACATCAGCACGAACAATAAAACGCTTTGCATTATTATCTTGGTCACGATTGAAGCCCCGAACCTCAACAGTCTGATTAGTCTTCCTCTTATCTGTGTGCTTTTTTTTTTTTTTTTTAAATTATCACAGTGTCACGTTCCCAACTGGCTTCAAAACACTCACGTTTACGGATGGCCGCGTGACAGGGACGACATTCTGCGGCGGCTGATGAGGGTCGAGAAGTACAATCCACCTCCTATTGGGCCGCTCCCGACCATTGTTTCCATCCCCTTATAAAGACCTGCGACCTGACACTTGCTTTCTTGCTTTCTGGAGAAACTGCTGGTCACAGTTGAGGTGAACAGGGGAACACACGTGCAGGATGGTTTGTTTGTACATCAATTTAAGTTTTACGTTACTGTGACATTAAGGGTGCTGTGTGAAGTTGTTTCACAGTATATATACATATATATATATATATATATATTGTGTGATTAGTCCCTATAAAACACAGAAAATGTGCCACTGTGGATGTGAAATGAGGCTTTTACAGACGAGCTCTTTGGCCTCTGCATCACACTGCATGTTTTAACCTCTCTGCTACAACGCAATGAGTAATGTTTACTGGTGCTACGCCAAGCAAGTTAATTACTTTTACAGCCCGACGAGTACAACCGTCAGTTCTTTAACGGCGCAGTTTAACTTTCATTTGCCTTTGAGAAAATGAGCACGCATCCTCTTAAATGAAAGATTTATCACATTTGCGTTGGGACTCGACATGACATGGTGCATGTGTTTTATAATGAAACATATGTGGCAGATAACAATGTGGCTATATTTGCAGAAGGGACTGGTAGAAATTTCATTTATGACAAGTAAACACTGACACGTACTCCTCCGGTTCACACAGCGTCTTTCTGATTACAGAGACTATCTCATGCAAACAGCTGCCCAGCTGGATGGAGGTGCTGCTGTGTTTTCACGAGTAAAAAAAACAGAATTTACCTGCTTTTAAAAAACAAACAAAATATGGTAGATATTGTTTGCTGTTACTAATAAATAGCAAGCTGACTTTCTGAATCCTTCAATGGCCACATTGATTTTGCAGAGTTTAGCCCCTACAACAAATCACAAGCCCACCGGTTTACCATGAGAGCAGCTGTGATGTTAACTGATAGATTGATAGCGTATTGAAACTGATGAAACCATCCGAGAACATGTAATTATGTGAATTATTTGTTTTAAAGGGCTAAAAACAAGCAAAAAAAACCCCCAGGTATTTTCAGTCAGTTGCATGGTTCCATGATAAACTCCACAGACGGATGTTTGACATTTTTTTATTTTGTTTTCAGCGCTTGTGGATTAATTGTAGAACTAAAAATGCTATAATCATTAAAACAGTAGAACAGCGTGGTGTGTTTGCAGGTGATAAGTGTGTTGCATCAGACTCTTCTCTACAGTGAAATCTCTTCTTTGAAACGCATGCATCAGTTTGTGAAGCTGGCCCCCAAAATATGACAGTTAAGCAAGACAAGCAGAGACCTGGGACTGGCTTGCCTGCAGGCCTACAGGCATTTTCTTTCATTTTTTTCAAACAGCAAGCTGTAATTTTCTGTTTTGAGGACGAGGCATGAGAATATGGAGGCTTAGATGTGCTTTTCTATTAATGACAGCTCTTACCAACGCACTGCTGCGTTCGAGTGACTTTCTGCCTCTCCCCTGATTCTAGCGGCTTGTGTGTAAAGGCTCAAACAGGATGTCGTAGCAAGACGATTAGCTGACGCAGCTGCCTGCCTGGTGTGTGTGCGGTAGCGCTTCTCAAGAATCGACTCAAGTGGGTCACAACAACCCGCTCGTGGACAGCCACGTGTAACGGTGTGACACATTTAAAGAAAACATTTGTGTGTGCAGAAAGTGTCGGGAATAGATAAAACCTGTTTATTTACTGCATCTGAAAACAAAAGCAGAGCGTCACGATGTGGTTTAATAGTTTTATCTTCACAAGAGGTAACACTGCAGATGTTCATACAGACATCATAAAAAAAAAAAAATCTGAATACAGTGTTTCATATATTCATCCATATATTGAAAAGTACATGAAATAATATTAATTTTAATAACATAACAAAAAGGACAATGACATCTGTAATAAAAGTGGATTACAAAGTGACATTTTATGTAAATAAATCTTAAGAATTAGGTAACAGAAAACAAAATCGGACAATAGTTCCATTTAACTGTATGTAAAAACATTGCAAGTGCTATTTGTTCAAAGCTACAAAATACACTTAAAAAGCAGGAAGCGTTTTTTTTTTTATTTCCTTCAAGGAAAAGTACTATAAAATAAGTTACAGTACAGTGAATTTGTCCAAACCGACTTTTGTTCCCGTCCTCCAGCCTTTTGTAAGCACAAACAACAGGAGTAACTCATAGAGGAGTAAAGAGAAACGGTTTCCTTATGAGAGGCGTCTTCCCCAGAGAGGAAATGAACAGCCGCGCTGCTGTCGATAACTGTGTGTCGAGTGTGTTCGCGTTCATAATATCCGCACTAACGCTGCTGAAAATGTGAAACCTTGTAATCTTCAACATCATCTGCGTGTCACCCTGCCTGCGTCCTTGGTAGAAGGAACTTTGTACTTCATGAGCTCAGACATTTTGACAAATACTTCATGTTTAGTCACATAATACAGAGGCAAGCTCTCATACGTCATCAGCTGGCAAAGGAGGTATGTTGAACCTTGGTCTAGTGAAAAAAGCCATCTTCTCTCTGCAGATAAAGAAAACAAAAATATTTATTTTCATTTTGATTTGTTTTAATCAGCACTGGTACAGAAAATAAAAATGGCTACTTGTCAGGTGCTGCTGATCAAAAATAATTTCATCAATATGATTATATTGTTAATGCAGCTCTTAATGCATAGTAGTGAATAACATTTTTTTAAAATTTCTAGCTTTTAATCCTTTATCCCCATCATAAATACTGTGTTGACACCATGTAAGACCTTTTTTTTTCCTGGAAATTAGTTTTTTTTTAAAAGTCACATTTTTTAATGAACAAAGCCTTAAAAGGTACCCTGTGGAGTTTCTAACCTTTAGGTGGCACTATGGAGCAGTGTTTTCCTGAGTGGGTGCCCGTTTTGTTTGTTGTTGTCCACATGCACAATACACAGTCCTGCCAATGGCATAACATCATGTACATCCAAAACATGGATATAAATAATGCAGGTGTCAAAATTGTCAAATAAAATCAGTTTGCTTTGTAAATGTCTCATGAGGACAGAGATGCACTTGACCTGCTTGTTACACCTCATGAAAGCACACAATGTGTTTTGGTGAGGAAAATTGAATGTGACCAGTAACTTTGATAACAAGAAAACCCTGCAGGGCACCTTTAATGCTGCTCGACTGCAGCCCAGTTTGACCTGTGTGAACGTTTCTGACTGCTTATGTTTTGCTGCAACAGAGGAAATAAAATCCTGACGAGTGACAATGTGTCAAGACATCAACCGATGTCTGAACCAGAGAAAAAAAATGTGGACTGCCAAGAACTTCCAAGCTCAAGAAGACTACAGCTCATACTCTGGTTCACTCCGAAATACACCGATCAGCCACAACATTAAAACCACCGACAGATGAAGTGAATGACGTTGATTATGGCCACAGTACAATGTTCTAGTGGGAAAACCCTGAGTCCTGGTATTCATGTGGATATTCTTTGACCCATAAAACCCACCCAAACATTGTTTCAGACAAAGTAAACCCCCTCA
>JBBPCS010000375.1:2012672-2037202 GCA_037974645.1 Hollardia meadi
ACACACACACACACACACACACACACACACACACACACACACACACACACACACACACACACACACACACAAACGATAGACCACATGTTTCTGCTTCTAAATAACCAAAATTATTTTTACCGGCCTCATCCAAAATAAAAAATAGCCCCCAAATCTGGCAAGTGTTTTGAGGTTGGTTTACCAGTGGACAAAGCCAGGCTAACTTTTTCCCCTTGTTTCCAGTCTTTGTGCTAAGCTAAGCTAAGCTACCATCTCCTTGCTTCATAATTAGCGAGTACAGACAAAAGAGTGGTATCAACCTTCTCATCCTCTTCTCATCTATGGGTCAACAAGAAGGCAAATAATTATATCTCCCAAAATGTCCATGCTTTACTCCACAGGGCAGGAAGTACTCACACTTTATAGCCGTCTCTCACATTGGACCTGTTTAAACTCTTGAGCTGCAGTAGATGTAGCCGGAGAGACTGAGAATTGGACTCCCACCTGTAAAAGAAGTACAGCAAGTGGAATGTGAAGTTAGATACTGGCAGGGAATAACGATGCCACCCATGCAGAGTCTACACTAACAGTTTACTCACAGCAGTCCCAGTTGGATCTGGGTGGGCTCGCTCACAGAGGTCAGCTCTTTCATGTAGGACATCTCATCGGACTCCTCTGCCCTGTTGGACAAATGACAAAACAAGAAATAAACTGTTTTCCTCTCACTGGACACAAATGTTTTATCTAAAGATAGTATTTATGTACTTTTCTTTCAGCTATTAGAAGTCATTTCTGTGTGAATGTGATATTAACACCTAATTTTAAGATGATTCAGATGATTGCCCGACCGAAACGATAACAGATCCGCCCTGCAGTTCAGAATGCCCGGTACTTGAGTGGCCCTCAGCGCCTTTTCCGACTTCACTGGGATTGTTAGCCGTAGCCATGGTTAGCTAGTGGGCTAAAGACGCTGGCAGGCCTCTGATTATGCTTAACAGCTTGTGCAGCTAACTGGACAAGGATAAAGGGCAAAATATCGCTATTTTCCCCGCTAGCGTGGAGGTAAAAATATGGCTACTTTTATTGGGGTATTACTACCTGATTGTAAGGTATTGCAACCTGTCGTTATTGATAACGCTACCTCTAGAAAAGTATTGCTACTGTTCGTGAACTAGTGTCCAACTGTACAGCTGGGAACGAAGCCCCCGGTGACAGAGTGGTGCACTCGAGTCTGTGGACAGTTTAGCTTTGCAACCAATAGCACAGTTGTCGACAGGCTCCTGCGAGAAGATGCCTGTGAATGACAACTAACACAATGTCAGCCTATTTTATAGGAGGAGGGTCCCCATCCCCTCCAGACATAGGTGTCATTAATGCCAGCCAATTAAGGCTGGCGTAATGTTATTTAAGCTTCTGACGAGGTCACACAGGAGGCGTTCCCATGGTGAGACACGAAACAAATGCTATGAAAGAGAACCCACTTGGACAAGAGGATACGAACACCACAAGTGTCAAAGCTAAACCGCGTTGCAGTTTTCTCCTGTGTCACTAGGAGGCGCGGTTGCTCCAGAGAGCTGGGTGTTTATGTTCGGTTTTAGCATCGTGTAGGTGGACCTCCTCTCACCTTCTGCCCCAGGCCTCGAAAACACCGCTGTCTGTTGCCAGAGCATCCTCAGACACGCCTGCAGAGACTCTCCTGGCCCTTCTGCCGCTTCTGTTTCCACTATTTCCCCTCAGAGTCACTCCTAAAGAAGAAAACACACACAATTAATCATCAGGTAGTGTTTGTTCTTTGGGAGAAGGCTCAGATCTGTCTCACTTACCCGTGGACGTGAAAGCCCCCTGAGCCCCGCTGTCTCTGTGACTCTTGTTGTCCAGTTGATGCACGGCGGTGGGGCTGACTGCGTCCTCACCACTCAACATGGCGCTGTGTGACAGGGATTGCGACTGGGCCCGCAGCCCCTCTAACAGGCCACGGCCCGCCTGCTCCATGTACTCCTCCGTCATCTGGGTGAGAGGGCAGTCCTGCGGGGCAGAGTGGTAGGTTGTGTCCATGGGAGAGCTGGGGGGCGACAGGGAGGAGAGCGAGGAGCGGGATGAGAGGGAGGCCAGGGACTGCGGGGTGTCGTGGGAGCGTTTAGTTTTGCTCTGGGTCAGGGGGTCGGAAGTGAACATGGAGCAGTCTCTGGACATGGTCTCCGGTGACAGCAGGTAGCGTAGGTGGGGGTCAAGCGGCTCCCCAGCCCCATCGTGGCGCTCGTACTGAGGGAGACCGTAAATGTCACTGAAACTGATGGAGCTGAGGGAGCCTCGGCTGGACGCCAGGGAGCCCCGACTGGAGGCTAGAGAACCGCGGCTGCTGCTGGACGACACCGTCAGAGAACTGGCTGACAGGCTGGAGATGCAGAAGAAAAAAGATGCGTCAGAAAAGACACAGAGGTGCACTGAAGAACGACTGAAAGCTTGAAGAGTGAGTGTGAGCCGCACCTCTTCAGCTGGGAGTGAAGGTAGGTGGTGATGCGTGTCGCCTCCTCCAGCTGCCTCAGCAGAACGTTCCTCTTCTCCTGCTGCAGGATCCTGTCATGAGGTACACATTGATGCAAAAGAAGTTCAGTTCGGTTAAATGAGCTGAGGGGTAATACTGCAGAGAAATATGTGCCATAAAATGCCTTTATGATATATGATGTGGTGCTCATTGTTAATGTTATTGACCCACAACCTGGTTCACAAGTGATTGACTGTACAACCCATTAATTAATGGCTAATAAGAAGAACGTAATAAGAAGAACATTTAAAACATGTCGGATAGTAAAAATGTGTCATCCTAGAAGCAAAGAACGCATACCGTCATCTTTCTCACCTCTGATTGGCTCCCTGGCTCTGGGAGCTGTGGGCCCTCTGCACCTCCTCCTCCAGCCTGGAGCGCTCCTCCTCCAGCTGCAGCAGCGTCTCTGCAGGATGCTGCTGCTTGCTGACCAGGATAATCTCCTGCAGGAGGGCCTCCTTCTCGCGCAGGAGCTGCATGAAGTCCCGGTCCCGGTCCGCCTCGGCCCGCCCTGACCAGCTCTCGCTGTCCAGCTGTGCGAGCTGGTGTTGGATACTCTGCACCCTAGGAGGACAAGAAGGAAGGAAAACAATGTAATAAACATGGCAGCGGTATTTTAATTTTCTCCTCACACCTGGCACTGGGTCGACCATGGGTAGAGCTGACAGTTTTATAGTCAGAGGTAAGACAAGCTGTGCACTGATCAAAAATGAGAAATCATCCCCCTGGTTCCCCCTTACAGTCCTCCAACAGTAGAGCTGCCATGATTAGTCGATAATCGATTAATTGTTTCAGTCATTTTTCAAGCAAAGTGCCAAACATTTGCTGGTTCCAGCTTAAATGTGAGGATTTTTCGTTATCATTTATGACAGTAACTGAAGAGTCTTTGGGTTTTGGACTGTTGGTTGGACAAAGAAGGTAATTTTCCCACTTTTTTTTTTTTGACATTTCATGGACTAAATGATAAATTTATAAATTTGGCAATAATGAAAATAATATACACTTTGTCATATTTGTCCATTTTTCCATTATTACATTACAACTGTACTTAGAATCACAGGATAAGTCACAATATGTTTAGGCTATACATGCCGTCATTCACGTGTTAAAATAAACATTAAGTTTGAATGTAAAGAAAGCATCCCAGTTAAAATAAAAATGGAGACTCCAGCTTTCCCTCATAAGACAAAGAATCTAAATATTACTGTTTGTCCAGCATAAAGAATGTCATTGGAATGCTGTATTTAACATACAAATATTCAAAGATTTTACTGGTGATTTTACTAAACTGATGGTTTAACCATAATTTGAAGTCAAAGTAACATATTGGTATCTGCATGAGTGTTTACTGAGTTAATGTTACCTGCGGCATTAAGTACAGCCTCTGTGAACAAGTGTTTATAGCAGATAAGGCAGAATCAGCTCCACGTAAGACCACATGTTTGAGCCAAGCAGACACATCGCGCTGTGCGACTATAATGACAGCATTCAGCGCAGTAATTTTCTACTGCATCAGCCAGTGGTCTTACAGGTGTGTGTATCTTTATGCAGACAGAGTTAAACCAAGTCCTCAGCTCTGATAAAATAACTGTGTTTATGTGCGCTGAATTTCAGACAGAGTGACTCAGTGACAGAGCATGCAAGTTTCCACAGGTCTCCCCTCGCTCTCCCCTCCCTCCCTCCCTGATGTCATGGGCTGGCACTGCTGTTGCTGGGTCACCACAGCAACATGAACTGGAGCCTGCGTAATATCGTGGTGACTCTTGCTGCTGCAGCCATCATCACGCTGCAGCCCCTTACAGCTGGAGCATACTCTGTCCAACCAGGAGTGTATCAATCATTATGTAGCATATATACATGTGCTCATAAACTCCCCTTTCCAACACAAACAGAAATTCAGGCTTCTTTCTATGTTGATTTTGCCAAGGTATAATTTAACCTGCGCTACAGGCTGCGCTGGGATATATTTAACCCAAGAGTGTGTATATTAAACCACCTTGCGGAGAAGCAGGGTGTACACACTGAGGCAGGCGGTGGGCAGCGTGCTCTCTGGCTGCGCACACAAAGGCAGCACACAGTCAGCAGCAGCAGCAGCAGCAGCAGCGTGGCCAGGGAAGAATGTGACCACCCAGCTCATTCCGCTGGCCAGACATCGCTCAGCAGCCACGGCCACCGGGTGCAAAATACTATTCATAACACGCCCTCCCACTGGACAGCGAGCAGGACCCGGGGAACGAGAGGGGGCTGACAGGGTCCGTGAGTCAGTGATGCATGCTGGTGTGTCATAGTACTACGGCTGATAAACACAGACAGACATACTTACTTTTTCTTGGCTTCCTCATATTGCCAGTTGACTTTCACTTTGTCTACTAGATGTGAGGAATCTTGGGAACCATACTTAAAAAAAAAAAAGAGAGAGACATAAAAGGATTAAAAGAGCCCATAAGTCACAGATGTTTACAGAACAAATGGCTTACAGGAGCAAGTCTGATCAGATTATTTCAGATATATGAAGGGAGTATAGGGAGGTTCCGGCTGCTTTTCTAATCATCATTCGAGCAGCTGATCATTATTTTAGGACAGGGCATCACTGAAGAAAACTTAAAAACATTCTGCAATGAGACGAATTCTGGACTAATGAGTCAAGTTATAAGTCAAGCGGCATCTAGAAATATGTATGCATCATGTCTGCGAGTTGAGATCTGACTGAATAATCACTCTGAGGAGGAGTACGAACTTCGACACAAACTGATTTCGGAGGAGGCGGTGAGGAGTAGCAGTGTCTCCTACCTCTCCCATGATGTCAGTCTGACAGCCAGTGTCACAGTACAGCTGCAGATTGCACGAGTCACCCACGGTTCCAGTGCTGTTCGCCACCTCACCGGCCGAGTCGCAGATCGACAAGCTGCTTTGGAAGTTCACCGTCAGCTTTGCCAGGCTCTGCGGGATGGAATAGCAATTAATGACAAAAAGAGAATATTAATTAAGGAGACAGAATCATCTGCATAACAATATAATCTGACAATATCTCACTGACGGTTGTAAAAAAAACAAACCAGAAAAAAGGGACAAAAAAGGCCAAATTAATTGTCATTCCTGTTCATTATTTCAAATAATTTCAATATTTAAGATGTTTCTTTTGTCTCCGTTATGTGTTAATAAATAAACTGTGACATTGCCAGGAAATGCCTCTGCAAATGTGGCCCGACGATCAGACTGAATCATCTTCTATTACTCATTACATATACGTCATACTCCATTACATTTTTTTTTTGCTTTGCTGACAAAATTGGAGACGTGGTCAGTGATTCACACGTCTGCAAATGTGGCTTTGTTAAGAGACACCGTTGAGACGCGGCAGAACAGTAGACGTTAACAGACACTAGAGGTCAGCAAAGAATATTCCATCTACCACTATGTGAGGAGGGAAGTGCAGATAGCGGGATGTAGAGGTGATCAGTACCTGGATGAGGTCCTGCCTCTCCTTCTCGCCTGTGCTGATGGCCTTCTTGATGCTACGCAGCTCGTTGAAGATGGCTTGAGCCTCATCCAGCTTGTAGTTCGTCTGACTGCAGGACATCTTCCTGTCAATCCTGTGACACAAACGCACACATTAAAATATCTTGCTTGATGATGACCTTTTGTTTGGCGCAAGAGCATAATCTAGAGGCTCAAAGACAAACCATTAATTGGGACATGAGATCTGAGAGAAATGAGAATGAGAGAAAGACTCATTAATGTTAATCAAGTCTTATTATGTAACACTCAACTGTTGAGTGTTTGTACGTTCTTTCCAATAAGTTTTTTCTTTCTATCCCTAGTTTAGTTTTTCTTGCCTATCCTTTGATTGTTTTATGTACATTGAGTGTCTATTAACAGTTTGTCTTGTCCCCCATTATTCTTAGGTTGAGCCTTAAAACTGTCAAAATGTAGTAAATATATATATCAATTAATTATATTGTTAGTTAAACACAAAAAAACACATCAAACCTTTTCTTTAACCTCCAATCAGTTGGTTTAAAACACAGTATTTTAATTCTTTAACAATATTATTCATTGATGTATTCACTTATATTTTTGACTTGTCTGATAACCTTTTACTACATTTTTGTCATGTCAGGCTTCCATAGAGGTACATATTAGATCTGCATAATTTGTCTTTAATTAGAGATTAAATTAATTCAGGTTAAAGTTGACAGAACAGCCATCTGCTACGATGTATTAGCACATTTAAGACTTTGCTGTAGCACTATATTAAATACATGTTTCGGGAAAAAGACAAAATGTGGTGTTAATAAGTGCTTTGTTGAAATGTTTTTAAAAAAAACAACTTATTTCCGATACTAGTTGAGTTAGATGCACCGTCACCCAATTATAGTTTGCACAAGACTCCAGTAGAATCAAAGAAGAACATCTCTTATTCGCTTAACTAGCAACAGGACGGGCGCTTCATATTGGCAAACAGGTCAGCAGGAAATAAGTCACAAAGAAAATCATCAGATGAACTTCTGAAGTATTTGTGTGTGGGAGGTAACGATCATGAATGACTTGCGTGTTTTATTGGACTGTGGTCAGTTATGAAATATTGCCAATGCATGTGATAGACCAGTGTAAAAGCTAATGTCCGTTTCCTCATGATGAGATATTGTTTCAGCCTTTAGAGTTCTGCTTTCAAAGGCTGGTTGTTCGGAGGGGGGAAACCTCAGCAGCAAGACTCGAGACCCTCTTTACTTAAAGTGACAAAAAAAAGGGATCCATCCAGAGACTATTTTGATCAACGTCTCTAGATTACAACAAAAAAACAGATAACATAATCAATAAAACCAATCTGTTCTCCTGCTTTGAAGTGAATGGTTGTTGTATTCTTCATTGTGGGTATGAGGAGGGTCTTGCTGGTTGGGAGCAGGAGGGAGTATGGCACCGTGCTCTCCTCCATCACTGGGCCTGGCACGTGGCCCCCGCTCTCACCGCAGCCCACTTCCTTCACTCTCCTACAACAGCAGGTACTGTTCATCCACCCGACCCTGCCTCTTCCTCCCAAAACAAGCTCTGCTTTGTTCCCCCCCCACCCATTGGCAGGGCCTGGGAGTTTATATGCTTAGCAAAAAAAAAAAAAAGGAAAAAAAAAAAAGGCGCTACCCACCCCTCAGTGCCTGCCTGAATTGAACCCCCCACCCTGTGCACTGCAGAGAAGCAAATATGCGCACATTTATTAACAAGCAATGGGTTTTAGGTTGATTATACCCTTGACGGATATAGAGGTAAGTAAACATTTGAGAAATCTGTCAAGATACAGTGAATTACAGACGAGCAGAAAAGATTTTGTACGCCACACTGTCACACGCGCACACACGCGCACACACACGCGCACACACACGCGCACACACACACTCCTGAATTCTTTTAGTTGAATAGTGACGATTAAGCTGTTTGTTTGCTTTATCTGACGTGACATGGTGTGGCCAATTAGCTATAGTGCTGACAACAGCCGAGATTGGAAAAACAACAGCCGTAGGGTCCCTCCTGGCCTCAACCCTACCGAGGCAACAGAGAAGAAACAATAGGACGTGCATACACAGGCAAACAAAGGCACAAACACACATGCGAGCACATACACACATACGACAAAAAAAAAAAAAAAAACCAGAGGGGAGGATGGGTCCATGTTTTCTGCAAGCTGTGTATTCTCCTGGCTATTCTGGGAATCACTCGAGTTGTGTATTATCTAAGAGATAAGGGACTCTTTGCCAGGACTCAGGAAGTGCAGAGGAATTTGCAGCAAGATATCTCTGTGTTTTTGAAACTTGCTCTGGAGCCCACACCTCCTCCCCCCTCCCCTCTCCATGGAGCAACTTCCTCTCCAGGCTGAGCCTTGGCTCCCTGCACTCCACTGGTGCATCCTCTTCCTGAGGTGGAGTCCCCTTTTCCATCAAAAACTCCCTCCATTTGCCTTTTCTCAAACACTCTCTTTTTTTCCCCCTCTTCAATAGGTGGAGCTTCTAATTCTAACATGAAATTTGGAACTGCTCAGAAATGTTTCCAGCACAAAAGAAGCTACAGTATGTGTGTGTGTGTTTTTAAATACCAACACGAACTAAAGTGAAATGAAAAACTGTCTCTACAATATAAGCTAAAGAACAAACAAAGGGATCCAAATATTTGAAATCTCGCCATTTCCCACTTATATGAACTGCATAATTTCCAATAATGTAATTAAACTCTACTTGTGAACCATGTGAAACATTGGAGAGAAATTAGAGAGGGAAACGAGGAGGAGAGTTGGAGATAAGAGGACGAGATCCAACACTGAGGGTGAGACAGAATAAAAAAGGGAAAAGGCCGCTGGGTGGGGAGCAGCGGTGGCGAGTGTTTTAGGAAGGAGAAGGGTGGCTGTGGGAGGAAGGGTGGGTCTGGGACACAGAGGCAGAGGAACACTCACTCTTGCAGGGTCTCCACTCCCATTTCCTTATACTGCAGCTCCTGCTTCACCTGGGCCAGCTCCTGCTTCAGTCTGGAGAGCTGTGGACACAAGGCCGAGCACCAGGTTACCATGGCGCGCAATGGGCTTCTCTCACCACTACCACCGGCCAAAACTGCTTAGTCATGACTGTACAGGAATGCCCCTGCTATGTTTATACAGAGATGCACGTGCACACGTGTATGTGCACACACACACACACACACACACTGATCGGATTAGGGCCTGATTATCCAGCCTGTGACAGCAGCTGTATGAAAATGTCTGCAGTTTGAGAAAATAAACTTGATGATGTCTCAGCTTGGACCTTAAATCTTTAAGTAAAAAGTCTGTGTAACAAACTGAGGCATTTACCATGGCAAGGTCTGCTGAAAGATGCTGCTCAGTTGCATTATGGGAAATGTAGGACCCAGTGCTTCAGAGCTTGACCCATAAGACGGACTGAAATTCAGGATCTCTCAGAACCACCAGGGGTTCTGACTTTTCTTTTTTAAATTTGTATTTTGAAAGTCCGCTAACATTATGGAAGGGAAATACTAAGTCGCCACTTTCAGTGGAATTGTATTGTGATGACTCGATCATAACATGCTATAGTTTTAGAAATTACTGTTGTCCAAATTCCAAGAGTTTCATCTAATCTCATACATAACAGCAGAAACAGTTAATTGCACTGAATATCAGCTCGATTATATGTGATTCTGCATACTTTTCACATTAATTCCACCAGACACAGCTGCACGGTTTTGTTCCGTCTTCCACACGGCTTCATACCCCAGCGGGACCTTTTCAGAAGCAGATCATCGAGCCTGTCTGAATTTGTTGATTGTGTTTTGTTATTTTATATTGATTTTTTTGTTTCTACCATGGATCAAGTAGGCTACGTAGTTTAATTGTTTCTTTTTTGATGTGATATACGATAAAGAGTCTCCAGAGGGTGTTTTATTTTTTTTAAATGACCAGATTTTCTATGCCGTTTCTGTTTCTGACTTCCTGTCTGGCACAATCTGCTCTGTGTAGATTAACACGACTCCCATTAGAAATAGACTAGGTGCATATTCTCTGTGGATGCCTCTGAAACGTGCCGTGGTGCTCCTGGTGGGATCACAAGCATTGTCTTGCATGGCTGCGATCAGCTCCGGCGGCGGTGTTGCGGCTGAAACGCTGTGCAGACGTGCCTGGTGAAATTGTGGGTTAAGAGTCTACAGCCATGCCAGCAGCTCTATGAGGCTGTACTCAGCTGTGCTTTGTCACCATCTTAATTTAGCATGTTAGCATGCGAACATTTGCGAATTAGCACTAAACACAAAAATTCAGCTGAGGCTGATGAGAATTTGGTCATAAACTAAAATACTCAACAAACCGACTTTCATTTATCGTAATTATCATATCAAAAATTCAGAGGATCAAAGTTTTTAGAATCCATCCTCTGGGGGCCATTAATGTCATATTGATTCTAGCCAAATCACCCAGCCCTAAAATTAACAACCAGAAATCAGACTGACAGTTACAGAACTAAAAAAGATTTTTATTGAAAACATGAATGGCCATAAATCACTTTGTCATAGCTCTAGGCTTCACTGGCAACTTGCCTGCAGAACGTATAATTGTAACAGCTGGCCATCATCAGACAATAATTGAACAATTGACTGTGTCATACTATCCGCCAAAATACTCGTCTCTGAATTTTCCCACTTAACAAAATGAATTGGATGAATTCTCTCTAAATGTGATTTCTATAGTAACGTTAAGTCCTTTCAGTATAAAACTTCAGGTTAAATCTCCCTGATCCAGGAAACACCCTCACCCATGTGACTAATCTCAGTGAAATGTCCGACTTGGCCCTGCGAGTCAGTGACCTAGCCTCTGCCTGACCCTTTGATGATGATCTCATCCTCATCTTCTCGAAGCCCCTGAGCCAGAGCCACAGTATCCTGTAGGGGCCACACCCCAGCCCCCTTTTTCTACCTAAAAGGGCCCCTCGCTGCAGCCCATTGTTCTCTTCCGATAATGACTTACCCGCTCTCGTCTACAAGCTATTTCCACTTTGATTTGGTCGGGGTAGTATTTCGCATTTGAGGACGAGCCGGAGAGTGCTGTGAACACATGAAAACACAGGACAAAGAGGGATCAGCAGTTAGTTGATGATTTTTTAAAGCTAACTTATAAGGGGGATCCGGTGTCGTCTCCCAGCCTTTTTGCTCTCTGTGGACGCCCCCTGGACACTGCGTGTGACAGCTGGCTGGAGTCAGAGGTGGACAAAAGGGAGGGTGGGGTGAACAAGGAATGGGGATTTGGAAGGTTTTCTATAGATCTGCACCCCCACCAGTTCCTGAAAGGAGATCAACAGTATAGCACAGATAATAAGTTCAGCTAAGGTCAGGTTTATGCTTGTGACGGAGCCTCATCCTTCAAATCTTTCTGTCTATGTATAATCATGCGTATTTGTTTGATCATGAAACATAGCTGGACGTTGTCTTGTGCGTCTTACTGCTGGTGATGGAGCGATTGTCCTCAGAGAGCTCGTGGAAGAGCAACATTTCCTGCTGAGCCAGCTCCAGACGCTGCTGCTTGACCAGGTACATCTCCTTCTTGGCTTTGAGGGCCTCCTGGGCCACCACAAGGTACTCCTTCAGCATGCGCTCCTGCTCCTGCCGCCATTGAGTCCGCGGGTTCTCAATCTGGGTAGTCTCTGACAAGAGGACACAAAACAAGTGACTCACAGGCAAATAATCCTGTAAAGACATGTAATAATACCAGTTGGAAAAGCAAGAAGGTGCTGTGGTAGCTTTGAGACACAAACACCTCACTACACTGTATTGACATTGAACACTGAGGTCTGTGTTCGCATATTTTTCTTAAATTCATACCATTTTGTGAGTGCTTTGGAGACAAATGATGATGTACTCACTGTTGATGTGGTCGATGTAGTAAACTCCCACTTGCTGGTCATAAACTTCCTCCCACCCGAGAGGCAGTTCATCTCCAACACAGTCGGCAAACGTCAGTGGTTTGGTGATCCTGAAATCATTTAAAATCTGTTCAGTTTATGGTGTCCCAACAGTTTTACTCATCCGAAACACGCTGTGACCTGTGAAAGGTGCTACACTAAATAAACTTTACTTACTTTACTATGTTATGTTAACTAGATTTTACAGAAATCTGATCTCCCACATTATTTAATTTCCCCTGTGAGCATTAAGTGGCATACAGGGTGCTCAGCTCCATTTATCATGTATATAAAAGATGTTCTCAGTGTTGATCGAGGGGATAAAGTCAACATTCATTCTAAAAAACATTTTCTCCTGCAGACCAAACATGAAAACTGCACCAGTCCTAGTACACCAGAGTTGTAGCACTGCCTCCCATGTGTTTTATCATCACAAAGAGAAATGTTGTCGCAATTTAACGATGACCCAGAGTGATCATTTCAAAATAGGCCCATTAGGACTATTTGGTCACAAGACATTATCCAAGTACACAGCTTTTGTTTTACAGCACACACACGCACACAAAAATAATGAGTTTTTAAAGTATGAAGACACACAGGTAATGAATAATGTATTTTTTACATTCTTAGGCTGTCATACACAAAAAAGAAGCAAAGAAAAGAGGCGGAGCTTTATGAGGCTTGAAACTATCCTATGTTGGTGATTGTCAGATTTACAAGCTTGTGCGTTTTCCAAGGTTATAGAGGTGTTCATTTCAGTGCTCCATGGGAAAAGAGCAGATCAGTCCAGGTGGTCAGCTGAAAAATAATCTCTCAAGCTCTGTCAATAAAAAGTAAATGAATGCCTGGAGACTTGTTATGGACTAAAAACCTCAATGATTTTACATGGTCACATTAACCTAAAATAGTTAAATACACAACAAGCCACTCGCCACAACCGCCGTACAAATCCAAAATGCTGTAACTTCATATTTAGTCAAAATGTAGTTGAGATCAGAAAACTGACTTGACATTTATTTTGCCATATTTTATGCCATAGACATGTTTAATTCCACAGAAAACATTGTGTTAAATGTGCAGTCACAACAAAACAGCAAAAAAACAAACAAACCAACAGCCGGCTACAAAAAAAAAAGTAAAAAGTCAGTTCATATTTAAATTTGGTCATATTAGATAGACAAGTATCAGGTGATCTATATGGTTAGATAGATATGCGTACATACACAAGTTTTTCCTTGACAGATTCTAGACAAACATTTATTGACACACAGTAAAGAAAGGTATAACAGCCAATCCACAGCTGGGAACAGGTCGGCCTACATACACACTATTCATTTACCTGGATAAAAATACAAGGGCAACACCTGTTTACATTTCTTTGCACAGGAGTTTGCTGTGATATTAAGGTGATTTTCATGAAACAAACCTAAAAAACTGCCCAAGTGTAATGATTTATTAAGCCATGTGTGGGGACTCGCATCAGTGCACGCACCCACACACAGTATTTTGAGCTGTAACAGTGACTGTGACAGAGTAGAGCTAATGACATCAGGCTGATACATCAACAAACTCCACTAATCTACACATATCAGCCAGCTGTGAAACAGTGGGTCTGATGACAGCAACACATACAGTTACCGTCTGATTACCATCAATCAGCGCAGACAAAAGCGGGTCCAGTGGCAGTGACCCCCTTCCACCACAGTATGCTCACAATGCAGACAGTGCATGAGGCCAGAGTCTGGCGAGGTATGCATACAGTGATGGGCCGGCACCCGCGGAGAGCTGCTGAGGCATTCTGCACCACATTCCTCAGGAGACGGGAGGCCGCAGTTCTTCCCCTCTGCACCGGCACACGGGACAGACTCACAACATCTCAACTTCAGTTCAGTTGCAAAGACACGGTTTTCAGGCCAAATGCCACCAGCACTGAGACACAGTCTGATTCAACTTAGTTGGAAGCACAGAGGTTCTCCCACTTCCTCAAAACACTCAATGCTTTTATTGTGTGGCAGGCATACCAACAATATCTAAAAAGATATTAGCTACACTTGTTCACATTTCCCCACAGTGCCTAGAGTGTGTTCCAATGCTAATAATAAATTGTTAAAAAATATGCTCCGTTTGGCACATGCATTGCCGAAGCGATCCCAGTTGATGATTAATCACACAGGCTTGTCAAAAACAATGCCTCAAATTCAATGAACTCCCTTTGCATTTCACACATTTTTGGAAGATTCTACAGGCTTCGACACCGATGTGCAGCTTTGTATGAAGGGCTAGATGATAAATCAAGATTATTGTCTTATTCCTATAATCCTAGTATGGAATATCGTGATCCATAAATGAAAGTTAACTCGAACATCTGTCAGAGAATTAGGTCTCAAATACTTAAAAGGATGTTTTGTTTTGTTTTTAAATATAGGACATGAATTCATACTGTAAATTCTTGATTTTATGTGATAAAAATTTGTTTGTCATATGCTTTTATGTGCTATTGTGGGACTGTGGCCAGCAATTATCGATCAATCTGTTATTTTCTCAATTTATTGATGCTTTGCTCTTTTGAATGTCATAAAATAATGAAACATTTTCAGAGAGAGTCCAACGTGATGTCTTCAAATTTGAATTATTTTAAAGGCCTGAAGCTATTTGCAAGAATAAACTGTCACAATAAATGTCCTTAAAAGTACACATAACTTTATGGAGCCGACTGGTTTTATTCTTCTTTCTTAACATGTTGATCTTCTTCCTCTTCTGACCACTTAAGATTCATCTTGTGACCCCATTGGAGCTCTCAGCTTGGGAACCACTGGATAAATCAACTGCCTTATCATCTCAACTCTTCAATAAAGTCACACATAATTCACAAAAAAAAGAACTGTAGACAGCTTAGCTACACAGTGAGTAGCACAGTGACAGTGTGTTAAAGGGATTCTCACATGAGCCAAACACAAGGACAAAGCAAACACAAGCGTACTGCCCACCTACAAGTGTTTGTTAAAGATAAACAAATGTCAAGACAACTGACTGCACTTGTAAATACTTAAAAAACACTCAGACAGGGCAGAAGGAAAGGCTGAAGGAGGAAACAAGAAGAATCAGAACCATTAAAACAACACAGAGTCAGATCAAAACTAGGCAGTAGTTCTGATATATTTTAGATTGAAAACTGGGGGAAGGATGGGAAGATATGTGACGTCCGTTTAGTCCTGAACTGCCCTTCGACCTCCCCAGAGAGAGGGAGACGCAGGGAAAAACATGTCCTCTCACGGATCTGAATCTAAATATCTGAATGTTTGGTTTGTTACGCAGTCTTGTGACAGCAGCCTCTGTTTTTCCAAGTCATGTCTTGGTCTTGGGAGACTCACAGCGCACAAACACAGAGGAGGACACACAGTGCAGCACAGGGCAGGAGAGGAGCAATCCGATGGCATGCATTCAGAGGAGGACAAGTATTGTAAAACTAAAAGTGCGTGATATATGAGAATTACTGATTTATATTGTATGTAATCTGTACTCTAAAAGCAAAACACGACATGTCTTTGTGGTTATTTCTATCAATATGCCCCCCCCCCAGTCAGACGAGCTCCGGGAGGAAAAATAATTCATTCTCCTGTCAGACTGACACAGTGACCCTGGGTAAGCCCGTTTGCTGACACTGTCAATCAGTCAACAACATGGATTACCCAACAGAGTTTAATACAGGTCTGGCACAGCTCTGCTCTGGTATGTAAGGCCAAATACTGATTTGTGTAATAACCATATTATTACTACAGGATTATCATAGAGCTCCTATAGGATTATTGTAATACTACAGCAGATGCTGGCACTGACTATTAAGGCATTTTTAGCCATGCTAACATCTCTATGGACGGCATTGTCTGCTTTTAGTCAAGGCTGAAATCTCTCAACAACTATTAGATACTTGGCCATGAAATGTTGTGTGGGCATGCATGATCCCCAGAAGATTAATCCTACAGACTTTGGTGAACCTCTGAATTTTCCTTTAGTGCCACCAGCGGTTAACATTTCTGGTTCTCAGTTAACCATCTTTTGGATGGACTGGTGAAATTGGGATATTCATGATCCCCTCAGGATGAGCACAGTAAAACAGTGAACATGGTAAACATTATAGCTGCAAGGTTGCAATTGGCATCCATTTTGAGAAATTGGCAACCTATTCTTGGCATTTTGGTTGCCATCAGTGGCAACTACTTTTTAACATATCACAAATAGGAAAGTAAAAAGCAAATATTACTGTCATAGTCCGAACCGCCGCAAGTGAATTGAATTTGATTTTAGAGACAATGGTAAAGCAAATTAAGTCTTCTGACTGTTGGGTTCGAAAGTTCGACAAACCGACAACAGACAACAACTGACAAAAGAGATGAACCTGAAGGGAAATTTGTGAGGTCTTGAGAGGAGAAGTTTCCGGGCAATCTGAGCTGGATAGAAAACTATAGCACATCCTACAGACCTGAGGGGGGTTGAAACACTGAGGTTCGAAGCAACATGAGCGAGAGATACCATTATCACTGTTAGCATGTAGCTTTTAGCTCAAATTACAGCCTCACAGTCACTAGAATAGTTTTTTCTCCAATTTAGTTTATATTTTCAGGACCTGGGTTGTTCAGGAGAGGCTAACAAGTTTCCATGATGAAACTCTACATGCCTCATTTTGTTTCAGTTGTATGGTTTTTAAACTAGTCCGCATTTATTGCATCGTCTTGCAACAATAAGTAACTCTTAGAGATGAACTTTACTGCACTTTTTAACAATATCTCAAGCAACTGTCACTCGTATGTGAATTGAAACAAATGGAAGCTTTGATAACAACATACGGGAACACCGTAACGTCACCGTGCAAGCGATCAACACGAATGTAAAGTATATATAACTTGTATCAAATACACAAGATTATTAATAATGGCCAAATGCCTTGTTCTAAAATTTTACACATTCACCAAGATCCTATTTCAATCAAAGAGGAAACAGAAAATGAGACAGATATCTGAGAGAGAAAAAAAGAGAGACTGACAGAATGACAAGCATGTTCAGCTGTGGAGGAATGAAATGCTGCAGGGCCTGCTCGCGTCTCACGACTTCCTAGCAAAATATATTTAGTTGTCAAAGACATTTGCTAATTCTAGAATAATCTGTGCCATCCTGGGTTGTCCCAGAGGATATTTCTATCTGTAGCAACCCGCCTTTGCCTGGCGACGGGCTGCTGCATGGGAAAGGCATGTGAAACTGGAGTCTGGGCTCCTGGTCCTCGTCTGGTCTGGTCATCCCCACCAGCTCCTCAACCTTTGTTTCTCTGCTACAACAATGTGCAAATGAAGACATGCCAAACAGTGAACTAACTGCATTACACAAAACATAATATCCCTGTATTTTATTATGCAGCCAATGAAACCAGGCTTGATTTGAGCTACTGTTCTTCAGCTTGACCACAATAGCCACGTTTTCAAGGAGTTAACACAATTCAAAGGCTCTCTGGCTGCTGCCGTCTTTCATACAGTTCACTCAGTTCATATTAAATTAAAAAACATGTAGCTGATTACTCCGCCACATGTGTAAATTTAGACAAGTTGTCGCCGTAGCCCAGTGCAGCCCCCTCAGCAAAGGAGTGCATATGGGATGAATTTTTGACACCGATGGTTAATCGTGTGACGGTTCGCTGTATAAATTAAGCAAACACTGGTGTGATAAAACATTCGGAGTAAATCACAGACACATCAGACTGTTGCCGAACTGTATGCCTCAAAAAAAAAAAAAAAAAGAAAAAAAATCACAACGACGACAAACGTTTCCAACAACTCTTTTATCATCCAGTGAGCCAGCTGCTGAAATCTGCAAATGAGAATTGAGGCTCGACCTCTGGATGACAAGCACTTCACGTGACCAGAAAAACAACAAAAGTGATGACACCCGACGCAGCATCGTAGACGGGCATGAGGCGATAACAGAGAATTCTGCATGTTCCCATTTTAACTGTGATACGCACCACAAACACCACCTGCTTTCATATTGTTAGCTCTTCTCTGGAAGGGGGGATAGACACAGTCTCTGAGTGTAAAAAAAAAAACTTTGGGAGGAATGTCATTTATGTCCAGCCTCTCTTAGGGCCTGAAGCAGCTGACAGACACCCGCTTCTATCATTATGTGTTGAATCTTATAGAAATAGGTCTCCTATAAGTAGACCCACATCTCTGTCTCTGGGCACATTTAGACGGCGCCTGGACACATGGGAAAGACTTGTCTTTTTGTGAGCGGAGCAGGGCTGGGTTAACAAAAGTCAAACCGTCATAACAGCTATCGGGGCTAGAAGAACTACCCTGCTAGAAGTGTTGTTTCTAATATCACTCCAAGACAGACCAGAGGACTACTTAAATGAAATGTTCAAATGCAGGAGCTCTTTAGAGGACCACCAGTGCAGCATGCTGACCACAATCATTTTAACAGAAAAGCCCTTGATTCTCTTTATAATAACGTTTCCTTAAATCCTCTTTGGGGGGGTGCCAAAAATTTCTCTGTGCAGGAAAAACCAGCATATATCCCAGCAAGAAAGTGAAATAAGTGACTGTAACCATGACGGACAAGAACCCGTGACTAAATGATGGGTGTATAAACAGATAATGAATGACCATAAACACAGCTGTGATGATATAAAATATGTCTTCAGTGGAAAATTTCTAATTGTTGACAAGTACAGTACATAAAAATGTCATATCTGCTCACCACTCCATTATAAGCTTATTAAACATTTATGTATGCTTAGGAATGCCAAAGATAGGGTGTTAAAGTTTCATACAAGAGATTAAAAGTTATAGTCAAGGCATCATCAAGTTATCATTTAAGAGTGAGAACACTACAAGCAAATAAAAAGCTGCTGAATTACAGCAAAAAGCCAAGTTATTTTTTCTCTATTTCTGACCTCTGATGGTTTAGGATTTTAAAAAGCTCTGACAAGCTGTAAAGTACAGAAACATACACACACACACACACACACACACACACACACGCCAGCCAGTGTTGTCTCTGACATTTTTCTTTCTTCTTGAATAAGAATTGTGCAGATGTGTGGAAGGAAAAAAAACACAATGGTGGCCCAGGGCTCGAGGTTGGTCCAAAGAGTTTGGCATGTCCTGTTTAGGTAGCATTCTTCAGAATATACACAAAAAAACACAAGCAACCTACAGTCTGACTGCTGAATGTAGCTGCTTCAGAGGGGGCATCGACACACAGTCGGGAACTGATGCAAGGCTACATCTAGGCAATTAATACGTGTTTTTATTGTTGTTAATCATCCAAGCAAAGCATCAAAGCGAGTAACGGCTGTCACACTAACTGCGGGAAGAAAGAGGGTTGAACTTCCAGAACAAGGAGCAATGTAAAAAGCCAAAGACAAACATACTGTGAGCTCATGAATAAGAACACAGGAAACACATAGGGCAAAATGACACTGGATCAAGCGATGGCATGTTCGTAACCACCCCCCCCCCCCACCACCACCACCACCACCACCACCACCACCAAAAGACAAAAAAAAAAAAGAGCCATCAGAATGAAAACACTAGGGGAAGCAAAATAACAGCGAGGTTCAGCGCATGTGAATAACCTTTCGGTGCTGGAAACACAGCTCACCCTTTCCAGAATAATTGAATTTGGTGTGCTTTGTGACCAAGTATAAAGGCCTCCCTTTGCTGAGCGGCAGGCCGGCCATGGTTGTTGCATAACAGAGCTAATAAAGGAGGCCTACAAGGATGGAGAGGAGGAGGCAGACACGTGGGAACTGCCTCTGTTCTGCTGCTTTGTCTGGGGCCGCGAGCGAGCTAGGGCCCCTGGGCATTAGTGTAGGCATGCCTAACATAACGTTCATTCCACAGCAACAAAATAGGCCCACAGAACTCTTTGGCTTTTTTTCTTTTTTGCAGGATCTGGCAAGGCTGCCCAGAGCTGCTTGAGGTGTCCACCGTCCTCATAATCATCAAGCAATGAGTCCCTTCACGCCGCTGCATGTACCAGCGGGGAACAAACTTGAAACTTGGCTGATGCGCAGCTCCGTTACAGCACATCATGACCATCATTGACAATTATGTTTGAGCTCAATGGCTCTTGTGTTTTAGGGACTTGGTGATCAATTAATCACCGACACGCCTCTCTGTGGGTCAGGCTCACACAGAAGAGTTTTGATCAGTCAAGTTCTAATTAAAAATCCACTTCTTGTGGCTTCTCAAATAATATTATTTATATTATATTAATATTTGCTGGTTTTCTTGAACTCTTAAGATCAGAAATTGAAGATCTGTGGGTGCCAAAACAAGATATCTTGAGTGAGTTTGATGATGGGCATTTTCACTATTTTCTGACACTTTATAGACCCAACAATTAATCGAGATTAATATTCGACAGATGCTGACAATAATCACCTAATAACCTTCCAACTGAAACTAGGAAACAGGGCTCTGATGGCTGACCTTTTTTAAAAAATATGATTTATTCAAATTATTGACTTATATTACCATGTAAAGGCTCCTGTCGAACAATAATAACATCACAATTAGTCAATTAATCAATGAGTTGATTGGGAAAAAATTTGTTGCTACCTAATTTGATAATCGATTGATCGTTTCAGTCACTTTTCAAGCAAAAAAATGTCAAACATTTACTGGTTCCAGCTTCTTAAATGTAAGGATTTGCTGCTTTTCTTTGTAATTTATGATAGTAAATGAAGAGCTCTGGAGTTCTGGACTGTTGGTTGGACAAAAGAAGCTGTTTGAAGACGTCACTTTGGGATCTTTTTTGAAATTTTATGGACTAAACAACTAAGCAATTATAAAAAACAGTCATTAGGGACAGCCCTAATCACCTTTGGCGATAAGATTGCCTTACTCCCCAGGTATTTGTGCCTACACCCAACTACATTCGGTTCATTTTTCTGATTCCATGTGAAAACATCTCAAGAATCTGATAATAATCACTCAAGTCTCCAGCTTGTACAATAGTTCATGGCGCAGTATGTCATGCTCAGTAAAAACCAGTAACTCATGATGATGAAGACCTACAATAACACGCGGTAGATACCCGACAACAATCCTTAAATTATCCGCCTTTGATTTTTGTTGTTGTACTCAAACAGAGCAGCTGTCAAACACGGGGAAAAGTCTGCAACGCTTGTCATCGCTGCATTCATCTCTCTGCTCCTCCTGCCATCCACAGCGTGCCTGAGTGGCATGCAAACAGTCCTTTTATCTGCAGCTGAGGGAAAGAACTACATTTTTTAAGAGCGGCACTGAATAGCTGACACCTTTTTTTTGTGGGCTATCTGTTGCCCGTTAGTATAAAGCCAGCTTTAAGGCTGTGTAGTGATTTGATTTATTGGAGAGTCTGTATCAAGTGGTGACAGAAGACATTCCTCATGGCCGAGCTATCCAATAAATCACCGAGCTGCAGCAGAAAACGTCCTTTAGTCATGCAAACGTAGAATCCACCCCCCCCCCCCCCCCCCCCTTCACATGCTGACAACCAGAAGATCTTGTGGAACTGCTATCAGCTCACACAACAATGGTTAATCAAATTGCAGGGAGGAGGGGGGCCTTCAATGAAATCAGGTTCCTCTTATCTAGATTACATGTAGCTACTAGAGTCCCACTGTTGAAACCAGCTGCAAGAAATCTGGTTTACAAACGTTACACAGAAAGAAAACTAAACTAGTGTCCTTTCCGACCATACTTGGCGTGTTGTTTTTTTGTCAGGCACTGTGAATTTCTGCCTTTCCCTCAAAGCGCAGCAGAGTTAAAATACTTGCTATAATTCCCAGTAATCTCACAAAGTCTGCTTTGAATGCCTGATTGAGCCTGTTTCTGGGTTGGTGAAATCCCAGTCCCCACAAAAAGCACATCCTTGCAGCTTACCCAGTGGCCCAACTAGCATTCCTGACATATTTTCACAGAGATTTCTGGGAGTTGGAGTTTGAAGCTCTTGCTGTGCTACACTCCATTCTCAAATCCAGTGAAACACACACACACACACACACACACACACACACACACATTAAAAAGGTCATTTTGGGATGAACTGCAACATTATCGGTTAAACTGCAGAGCTATGCCTGACACACACCTCTTGACTCGAGGTGTCTCTGTATGAAAAGGAAAGGGGAGCTGGATAACAATAGCTCACTGTGTTATGTGCCTGAACCAGGAATGTTTCAGGTCACTGGAAGTCATAAATCTAGTGAGCCGTACTGAGTCTGAAAGATTCAGGTTTGAGACAGACATCAAGTTTACTTTTTCCATGAAGAGACAGATTAGTAAACACAGACTGCTGTGTGATGTTAAAGAAACACAACAAACTAGAAAGGCTGCTGCATGATACCACGTCAAAGAGCTGTCAGACTTTTAAACGGTAGATATTACTGGGAAAATATTAATGTGAGCAGCTAGACGGTAGGCGACCATGGGCGTTACATCCCGTGTTTGCATGGGAACTTCTTCAAGAGGCGGGGAGGCCACTACCGCTGCCAAATCTCATCTGATTCATCGGTCGTGGCTTCAATATCCACCGCAACCTAATGTCACATTAAAGGGAATGGACTCTGCTCTGAGCCCCCCTAAACAAAACTGCCTTCACTCGGTAGTAGTCGTCCCCCTACGTCCGACCTCCCTGGTGTCTCCTCTCCTAATTTATGCTAGTTTGTTAGGAGAACTTGTTGAATTAAAATTAGTTTGTGTGTGAGTGTGTGTGTAATCCCAGTACTCCCGGGCCTGTAGCATACCTATCTCTGGGGTCAATCCATGAAGTTTGCCGGGTGTTGTGGTCGATAAAAAACACTCTGCCATCGTAATCCCGGGCTTCCTCCCAGCCCGCGGGCAGCGGCAGCTCCGAGCTCTCTCTCCGCTTACCGCCGCTGACCCACGGCATAGTGTCGGGATGGTGAGAGGGCTGAAGCCCTCTGCCCTGCTTTTTATCCCCCCGAAAAAGTCGGTCTTCACAGCATTACAACAAACTCTACCTCGACGCACTTGTAGGCGCAAAGACTCTAGACGAAAATACCAAACTTTCCGCCGAGGTTGTCCACTGAAAACGCCCCACTGGAGGTACATCCACGCTTCTTCTCGCTATCCCCCAAAAACACTACCACAGCGCTCTCACGGTCCTCGGTCCTCCATGTTCGCCTCCTCCACCATATTTCATTCCTCCGTGTCCATATTCGGGTAGAGCGGATTTGCATAAACGGTCGGACGTACGACTGAACGAGCTCCTCTGTCCAATGGGAAAACCCCAGAGATGAACACTTTCATTAAAGTCTATGTGGAAACGAAGTTTATAATAATTATTTAATGTTTTACCTCAACGATAATTCAGTCGGCGATAGTGCTGGATAAAAGAGAGAAGAAGAAAAATTAAGCTAACGCTTTCAAACAACAACCTGTGGATTCGCGTGACATATTTGACCATTAACTTCATGAAATAAATTCTTATTATCATTTATGTTTTTAAAAAAAAGAAAAAAGAAAAAAAGGTCATCATAGAAACAGGTTATTTGTTTACACGAGTTTAACTGCTATTTAAATCCGTGGACCCCCCCCTTTATGACTGAAGGGTTAATTAAGTGGTACAGCAGCGCCACCTGGTGTCTCCAATAGACATAGCAGCATTAACAGTGTGTGTCTACAAGACCTTTTTCACAGAGGACATTTTGACTTGAAGAGTTGTTGTTAACTACATTTGACACCGTATTATTACCTCATCTTAAGGCTCCTGTGAAGTGATGTTGAATTAAAATGTAGTTTTAAGGCTTTTATTATGGTAGGCTATATTGTGCTTGCGAAATATAGGCGCACATTGGCACAAACAACAACTAATAAATAACCAGTATACACACAATTCACAATGATGGAACGGTGCGGGGAACCAAAGTGGATTCATCTGGGGTGTGTATTGTTAGTTACTGAAGGTTTTTGTGTCTTTTCTAATTCTTCTAGTTTAAATTAAAATTAAGTTAAAGACCCAAAGTGTTCTTGATCCTCACGGCCACTAAACAATGATGAGAAAGTATTAAATAAGAGCAGAATATACACGACCATTTAACAGGATTATGTTAATAGATTAATAGATGTTATCATGTGTGTATGTGTGTATGTTTTGGGTGCTTGTCATGTCTGCATTGAGATAAATTGGAATTAGTTTTTTTTTTTTTATTCTGTGGGTAATCTAAGAGCTTTGATGACATCTATCGGTGACCAGCAGGAACTGCAACAACATTGATCAAACTTCTTTTTTTCCCCCTCAAAGTTTCCCTCAGGTTTCTGGTGCAGTGACAAAACAACAACAACAACAAAAAACAGTGTAACATGAATTCAAGAGAAATTAAAGTGTATTCTTCATATCTGTGTCACTGAGGAGTTTTTCTAGTTGTGTTTCTGAGACTATAAGAAATTGTTTTTGTATGTGGGCTTTGGTTGTGTCAGTAATTCCAGCTGGTGCAGGCAATGCACTTGACCTGTGTGTGTGTGTGTGTGTGTGTGTGTGTGTGTGTGTGTGTGTGTGTGTGTGTGTGTGTGTGTGTGTGT
>JBBPCS010000375.1:2037302-2062485 GCA_037974645.1 Hollardia meadi
TGTGTGTGTGTGTGTGTGTGTGTGTGTGTGTGTGTGTGTGTGTGTGTGTGTGTGTGTGTGTGTGTGTGTGTATCATTCATTTTTAGTGTAAGACTTGGTTTAAGATTGGGTTTAGGCAATCACTAGTTATGTTTAAGGTTAGGGTAAGTCTATGTAATGTCCCCAAGTGTGTGTGTCGAGCAAACTTGGACTCTTTGTGAAGACGTCAATGCGGTCAGCTGAGCATTTTGTTCTCCGCAGGAGGAGGAGTTGAGCCGTCGGGGGGGATCTTATCTGTGCATTTTTGTTTGCGTGTTTGTTTCTGGTTGTGCACCACTGTGTGTGTTTGTGACTGAGGGACGTTTTCTCACATCAGAGCTTTGATCTCTCTCGCCTCCTACGATCATTTCCCACAGGCTACGTAGTGTCCTTATGAGAGCGCACACAATAAGCTGCACTGTTGTTTCTGTTTCAGTCACATGCAGCAAAAAAAGCCTGACTGTGACACCAGCTATCGCACAAGTATGAATGTAATGAATTCTATAAAATGTGATGCATTTTATGAGCTACTTATATGTATCACTATAAACACATTTCACAAGCCATGGAGCAGATTTCATTTTCCTTGCATGATTTTATTACTTATGGATCATAACTCCATTATACCCTAAAAAAGACATCCTTCATGATATATTAATTGTGTGTTCATGACTGTTTACTCATAAGTTTACAAGATTAACACTTTAAGAACAGCAGTGAGTGCTGTAAAAAAGGAGTTTTAATCTTAACCACAAAGATCTCGAGAGGCAGCTCAGTGTATGAGAAGCTTATCTTTGTTTATTATTTGTAAATAATTTGACTTTGCTGTTCTAAGTTGCTCATTTGTTTGCTTATTTATACGGGACACACATTATGCATAGACATGGCTGTCAGGGAGTTCATTTCTTAACATAAAAACGCACAATATGATATCCTGTCTACATTTAATGTCATCCCTTGTGGCCGGCCATCTCTGCCTCTGCCCCTGCTGCCCATTGGCACAGCAGCCGGAGCAGGAGGACTGCAAAGGGGAGGGCCGAACGGGCCCCCTCTCCTCCCTGCAACAGAGGATGTGTGCTCCTCTGAGTGGGAACTGTTTGTGAAAGAGCTCAGAGTTGCGAGGCTGAGTGGTCAACTCTAATTACCAGGTGTTGTGAGCAGCTCCTGTCCTGACTGGACGTCCACGGGCCAGCCTCTCGACCTCGAGTGCAGCCAGAGAAGAACTCTTGTGGCTCTGTCAAGCGTGGAGGCCAGGGAGAGAGAGAGAAAGAGAGAGAGAGCGAGAGAGATGGACACGTGCGCCTGCGCTTTGGAGCTGCTGGGGATGCTGGTGTATGTTGGAGCATGGCTGTGCGCTTTAGCCACCACTATCTTACCGCAGTGGCTGACCATGTCCACAGCGCTGCTGCCCGTAGAGAGCTACGAGCTGGGCCTGTGGGAGACATGCGTAGTTCAGGATGTCGGGGGCATGGAGTGCAGAGCTTATGACAGCCTGCTCGGCCTCTCCAGTGACCTCAAGCTGGCCCGCATCCTCATGTGTGCATCCCTCGCTGTGGGCATGCTGGGAATGCTGGTGGCTATACCTGGACTTTACCTGGTCAACAGTTGTAGGGAACACGGAGGCTACCGAACCAAGAGGACTTTAACCATCACAGGAGGGGTGCTGGGGATGATTTCTGGAGTGCTGTGTCTGATCCCCGTCTCCTACATGGCCCATTTAGCTGTGATACATTTCTTTGATGATAAAGTGCCTGATGTGGTGCCACGATGGGAGTTCGGCGATGCCCTGTTCTGCGGCTGGGCCGGAGGGTTTCTTCTCATAGTGGCCGGGCTCCTTCTGGTCACTCCTTGCTTATGTGCACAGGTGGAGCCTCAGCCTGTGCTGCAGCGGAGATACCAGGTCATGAGCGCAGATGTTTCCTTCAGGAAGCGCTCAGAGTACGTTTAAGGGACGAATCACATAAGAGTTACCTGCATAGAGACTGAAAGCACAACACAATCACCTGTAGAGCTGCACTTCAAACCGCTTTGAAATAAGAATGTAATGTAAATAACTTGGTTTATATCAAAGACAGCATCCCGGTTGTTTTATCACTTGTGGATTTTGATCAAATATTACATAAACCAGTGAAAATGAGACCTTGTAGAAAACAAACAACACCAAATCCACAGTGGATGTGTGTTGCAGCTATTTTTAATGATTCGCTGTGACCAGTAAAAATGAATATTTTTTTAAAGATATGTTTTATAAAATGCTTTATATTCCTCATTCTAGGGTGGCTTCAGAATCTTTCTCTTATCAGTGCCAAACAAAGAAGGAAATGCCGTTTCAAGTCTGATTTACAGGGCACCTTTTAAAATGCTGTGATCGTAAATTATTCTCAACACTGAAACATAGAGAAAGCACACATTATTTGCGTATGTACTGTATTGTGCAGTACATTCAGATGATTCACATAAAGATTTATATTGAAATTCTACTGAAACATTGTCTCTTTTTTTCATTTAAAAATGTAATTTTCTTGTGTTCGTGTTGTATTGTCTGTTGGAACATGCTGAATATGACAATTTCTTTTTTGAGTTTATGTTGATAAAATGAGAAGCTGTGGCGTGAATCCGTATGATCAATTAGCATATTTTTCCCAAGTTATGTCATAGGTGGAAACATGGCTGCTCTTTTGCTTTTTTCCCCCATCCGCTCGTCTATTAGTCACATAAACCCAGAGCCTATTTTGGTCTGAAGTGGTCCCTGGTCGCTCTGCAACCAGACGACAAGCTGAGCGGAGGGGGCGGCGGGGACTGAAAACAGCCGTCTCGGTCCGTCAGGTGTGTCTGCGGCGGTGGAAACACAGCTTGAGACTAATTCCATCAGATTTCCTGGTCACTCACTGAGCTAAGCTGTGTTTAATGAATGCTCTAATGGGCAGCATGTACTGTGAAGAATGCAGAACAGGTTGCCCTTGTGGCTCTAGCTTTGACATAATTACACAAATTTGCCAAGGTCAGAGGGCGCCGCCGCTCTCTGCACTCCAAACCTGTCTGTATCATTTACACAGACACAGGTACAGTGACATAAATGTGTTATTGCAGTGAAGAAGGATGCTTTCTAAACCTCCTCATCCTAATACTGGTACTTTTCGCTTTGTCAGCGCTTATAGAATGAAGTTAATAAGAGATAATGATGTTGTCGCAGGAGCGTATATTACCTAAGGGGCCTGAGACATGACAGACTTTGCTTTGAGGATGTAAAAAGTGGTTCTGTCAGGCCTCACAGAGCAGATTTAGGGCCTCCCTACTACCCTCTGATGCCATGCACGGAGGCTGCAGGGAGCCGCCTGGTGTCAGGGCATCTATCAGCAGGGGAGTCAGTGAAAACAACTGCAGAGATGTTCTTTTTGATTACTGCAAGTGCTGTGGGGCCGGGCGACGCGGCATCACAAAGGAAATGGGATGTCTACTCATGAGAAATTATGTTTAAATGCATCCGACTGCAAACAAACAAACCTACTCAGCGGGGTTGATAAGCAAACTGCTCACAGCAGCGCAGAGAATATTGTAAAATGATAAACTGTCTTTATAAAATGACTCACTGCAATATGACCCTCTATAGCCTACAGACAGTTTAGATGGAGATGATCCAATTCAGAGTTCAAACTTCGATCAGATATGATCAGTCAGTGCAACATGTTGGGGATTTAAAGCTTTGTGCAATCAGTCGTCCACTGCTCATCACGCCCATAACTGATAATGTTTCTTACACCCTCACCATTGCCATATGGTAATCAAACCCCCTTATCTGTTTTATCTGACAGGCAATGATGAGAGCAAAGTAAGATAAAGACAAGCATCAACGATGTAATAAGACCTGATTGTACAGAATTATTATTATTATTGCTTATTATAACATTAAGCAGCATTTCACTGTTGTAGCTAATGGTGGTGAAGCTAATTTTAACTACTTTATATCCAGTCAGATAGTTTAGTCCAGTGGTTCCCAACCTAGGGGTCAGGGCCCTCTGAAGGGTCACAGGATAAGTCTGAGGGGTCATGAGATGATTAATGGGAGAGAAAAGAAAAAATAATTTAAAAACAAAAACAATCTCTGCTACACAAATTTGTGTTCTTGACTTTCTTTTTACTTTTCTGTAATCTAAAAAAATTCTGGTGTGTCTAGCCTTAAGCAGAGGTCTGGTAAGTAACATATGAGGCAAAATCGCTCATCGGCTTTGAGCTTAACCACCAATCATCGCTCCTAAATCTGAAAATAAAATATCATCTTTGTAAACCTATGGTCATACTTTGATATGACCCATCTTAGTGGTTTTCATTTGTACTGACCACCATCCCTCCTCTCTCAGAGTCTTATCAGTGTCCCTCCATTATACATTATGGTAGCTGATAGTGTATATGACAGATTAGATAAAACAACCAGCTCAGGGTATTATGTCAGGCTTATCTGTAGAGGGGAATGTGCAAGAAAGAGGTGGTGGGGTGGGGTGGTGAAGACACAGAGGAGGAGATAAAATGAGAAATATTTTTAAAAAAACTTTCCCCAAATCTCTTATCTAGAGGAATGTTTCAGTCATGCTATTAAATTAATACCAGTGGTTCTCTTGTCCCAGATTCCTGGCAGCAGATACAGTTTGTGCCTGGCTGCGATAAACAGTCTCGCAGGAGTGCTCGGAGCACGTCTACCTTTCATCCACTTTGAGACTGGTGTTTTTGACAGAGAGCTGTGCTCGGCTGAAGAGGGCCTTTTGTTCCTCAGCAGCTAGCCGCCTCCAGAGAGGTGCAGCGGGCCACTGGGCCACAGCGTGTGTATACATGTGTGTGTGTGTGTTTGCGTGTATTTGTGTGTGCGTCCTCCCTGGCAACAATACTGTGAGGCAGCCCCCTCTCATACTCACATGCCTGCTCTTGTCAGCCTCCTACCCAGGTCACATGAGCAGGGCCCCCAGTCAACCTGACCTGCTAAGTTGCCTCCTCACATGGGGCTGTTAGAAGCCCACACCTTGGCATGTCATGCCACCTCCCCCGGCCTGTGCGGAGATAATGCTGATCAGTCATTACAGGAACTGCTTAGTCCAAACAGCACTATTGGATAACACCTGGGAGATAACATTTATTGTAACAACTGGCCCTGATCTCTGGCAACACAAGTATACGATACAGTAAAATATTAAAGCAGCCATACACGGATCACATAACTATGTGTATAAGAAAAGTGTTGCTCGCAGTGACAAACCCAACTCTGCATTTCCCCACAGCTGTATGGGGCACTTTAGCTTCTTTCAGCTCATTGTTTTGGTTTGCTGACCCACAACATTACTGCTTTGGTTCACTCTCGCTGCTCTCACAACGTTTTCTTTGAAAATCCAGTACAAATGGCAGACAGACAATGTTAGCTATAGGCTGGTGAACATGGAGGCACGCAGCTACAGCGCTAACCTAAAGCTAATTCACTTCCCACAGGAGGATCAGTTAATATTGGTTCATGAGTACAATACATTGATCACGTGGACAGACACACAACTCCAAATGAATGCTAATGTAGCTCCATATCTGCTGGAGGTGTCAGTGGGTAGATGTTTGCTAAATGAGAAAAACTGTACTTTCCTTACGTTCGGTCATGTCAGGCCTGCCCACAGAAATGACTGGGCCCCTGAAAAGGTCTAATGAATGAATGAATGCTTTACTCACATCAACACATGTGCATGCTCTCTCCCCAACAATCATCATCATCCTCTTTCTCACAGGTGGTGGTGGTTCCTTCACTGATGCCTGCTAGCTCTTTGGCTAGTAACGTTACCTTGCGGCAAGGTAAGTTGGTCATTACTTTATTATTTGGATATAAAGGCCTTGCCAGCTCCTTCTTTTTCTTCTGCTTTCCTTCCTGGCATCCTGATTTATGTGCAGGTCCTGGCATAGCGAGGAAATTCACTCCAACATTAGCTCGTAGTTAGTTTAGACTGGAAAATTTCTCCAATCATGTAGTTGCCCTCCCACTGTGCCATTTTTTTTTTTTGCCAAAAAAAAAAAGTTTTGGTTATCATTGCTTATATTAGGATTAATATGATTATTGCATTGCTGGCCTCTTTGGACCCCCCTGAAGGCTGGGCCCCAGAAAGCTTTCCCCTTTTCCCCTCCGTATTAGCGGCCCTGGGTTAGGTAAACCTGCATAATTCATGCTTGCAGTAATATTAATGACTTTCTACTTGCGAGCTAGTTACGAATCAGGAATGTTCTTTGATATCGAGAAGATGCCGACATGTGAATAACACTTATTGAAAAAATATCATGTTTTTCTTTTAGTGGTCATTAAATCAGTTTTTATTTGACATTGAAATCTTGACAGTTGATGATGATGATACTGATTTGATGCTGTATTTTGATGACTCAGTGTTTTTGGAAATATAACAGGGCTATTGCTCTACCATATAGGCCAAACTCAGACTGTAACAACAACAAATTTTGTGATATGCAGCACTGTGCTTTAACTGAGACTTTTCCTTTCTGACATCGTCCATGTCACTTTCCCATGGATGTAAAAGATGAAAATCCAAGATTGTAAATTAGTAAAGTGTTTGCCCTCATGAGGCTAATTCAATTTGAAATGAAGGATTATCCATGCCATGGTTGTCTTGGTTTGTCAGTGTCGTTTCTGTCCAGGGATCATAGAGCGGGTCCCTGGTGTCTCTGGGGGCCTCTGAGCTCAGGGCCTTCCAGGCGTAGCGGTAGCAAAGGAAAAGCAGCCCGCTTATGAGAATCAGTATAGAGGCAAAGATGCCCACTCCGATGGCCGAGCCAACTTGCTGCCTGACAGGAGCTGAGGGGAGCTGGAACTCTGGAGGAAAGTCTATGGTGCTGTTGTTCAGTACAGAGTTCATGTTCAACACCAGCGGCACCAAGCAGAACACACCCGTTAGCAAATACAGGGTCCCTGCCAGCACGAAGACCAGCCTTATGTTCCTACGATCCTCCACAGAGAAGTAGACCATCCTCATGGCCCATGCAGCGCCTATGTTCCCTGCCAGGCCGCAGATCACCGCCAGCACCATCAGCACCTGAGCCACGGGGATCTCTGCAGGAGCAAAACGGTCCGTGACGCTGATGCTCTGACAGTTCTCCATTTTGGGAAGGGCCTGGCTGTAGAAACACGCCCTCCAGATACCCACCCAGGCCACGCCCGATGTGATGACAGACGAATCGGCCACGTGCCACAGCCGCCACTCGTTGAGGCCAGCTGTGGTCATGATGAGGATCCACGCCAGGAACCCGGCTATCAGGCCCAGGAACTGCAGGTGAGCTGTGTGAACCAGGTGCATCATCCTGCCCAGTGTGACTGCTAATGCTCACAGAGGCTGATCGCTGACTCACACATTGTGGACCTCATACAACGTGCCTGACATCCTTCTCACCTGCTGAAAACACAAACATATCCACATGAATATTCTGGTATTCTTTTCAGATTGAATTTGGCACTTGTCTTGTGGTACCTTGCGCCAAAGGTACACCGTGATACACCTCAGAAGCAAAGGGTCAGTTCACCCAAATTACTAAAACAAAGGTTTTGAGATAACTGCCTACATTTTGCCTTCTTTTTTTTTACAATGAATGCCCCAATTACTCCCTTTAAATCCAGACTCAAGACCTCACTCTTTTCAGAGGAACTATGAAGAAATGACCCGTACTGATCATTTAAGGCAGTGATCCCCAAACTTGTCAAACACTCCTAAACTGATTCAAATTATGGACCCATTCACATTTACTAGTAAGACCATGTTCAGTCCATATCACCACGTACTGTAACTGTGACCATAACTGTAAAATAAAACACCTGCTGCTGACGTGGAGTGTAAACCGTGAGATTAGAATGAGGGTTTACAGAGTATTTATTTTTCAAGATGCTGTATACATTCGCAAAGACTTGTTGTATACTTCAATTGTTTTTATACAATTATACATGAATATTTTTACTTTTAGACAATATCTGCACTAATTTCTCCACCTGCTTTACACACCATAAGGGCTAATTTTGAGTTTGGCACTTTGGCACAAGGTAGTAAAACAGCATACAGTAGGCTTTGAGTGATCTGAATATTCCGGTTTCTCCTACATTATCAAGGACATAAACATTATAACAAAATCTAAAAATACAATATGTTCAGCAAAGGAATTACCATTGCAAGTTTTGGAATACATCAATATCATCCAAGATGAAAATTCAAACGTTGGTCAATCATGTTAGAATAAAACACCTGCGGTTTTATTCCTGTTTTCAAGTAACTGTAATTCAAGCTTTACTGTCGTTAATGATTATCCATTTAAATCTTTGCATGACAAGCAGTAAAATAAAACAACCCCGTTACGTGTCGTCTTTTTACTCACCTTTAGTAAAAGTCCCAATTTCTTGCTCTCAGTATTCTCTGAATCCTTCCACCGATGCTGTATTCACCGCAGGAGAACGAATGTTACAGTCCACATTTTGCTTTGGTTGTGTGAGAGGAAGGTTGTCACGCCTGACTGTTAAAGATATTTCTTGTCATGTCAAAGTCTTTAGCTCCAACGTTATCAGAGGGGAGGAGGGCATGGTGAAGTTAATGAGTGACGGAAGAATGAGCTGATCACTGAACAGAAATCAATCAAACAACACTGCGTGATTCCAGCAGACTCTTTATTTGATACAAAGGAGCACAGCTGATAAAGAGTCAGGCTGTAGCAGTGCATGGAGTGTGTGAAACTTAATATTCTCAAATGTGCAGAACAAAACATGCTCCATGTTCACCTTTGGGAGACTGATTTTAATCGGGTTTTTTTTTTGTGGTGAAAGTTCACTAGAAGTCAAGTAACAACTGTGGCGACTATGCATTCAACATCTGCACCGTGAATAACAAAACACAGTGGAGTAATAAAGACAAAATACAGAAACACTTGGTCAACTTATACGTGGCAACATCATAATGAAAACAAGTTTTTGTGACTATAAGTGCAGCACTGAGATGCACAAGTGGATGAAAAGAATGGACAGCGTTGGCAGTAACATGGGTGACTCCCGAGGCACTTCAACTGTGGATTTCACTTAAAAGTCAGGATGTGAAGTGCTCCCGTTCTTCCCGTTTAGTGAAGTTGAACAAGTGCTCTTTAAAATGACCAGTGTCTGCACACCTTTTCTTCAGGTACATTCACCAACATCCCACCATCTTTGTCTTCCGTTCATTGAAGCAGAAAAGGTGAGGAAAGCGAGGGCACAAAAAAAATCTTAATGAAAGGCCACTAGTTTATATATAAATGTTAACAAAAAAACGTTATGTTTATTGAAATATTCGGCCCGATCGTATGGATTAGGTGAAAAGGCGTGAAGAATGTAAAATGATTTAAGCATAAAACATGATAAATACTCCTAGTTGCTCAGCGTGTAACACACACACACCAGGTAGCATGGCTGCTCAAATCAGTTGAAGATCAAATACTGTCCCCTCCTGCGCAGATTCAAAAGGCTACAATAAATTACTAAAAAAACAAAAAAAAAATAAAACCAAACCAAAAATGGCATGAAGGACATAAGATACAGTGGTTGGTTGATAAAGTCATAAAGTAGTTACTTATGGAGGTTGTCAGTCCAGTTATGTGAAGTAAGTTGTCAGATGAGGCTTCTCAGAACTGAAAAATGTTTCCTCATCTCTGTCTCCCTCTGCTGGACACAAGCCTCAACTGCAGCTTGGAGAAACGGAACTAGTTCATCAGTGTCCACCAGCTTCAAAAGGCCAGCCTCTGCTCTATTGGCAGACTGTCCATCAGACACTTGAGCTGCTCCTCGCCCAGTTTGATTTTATCCTCGAGCTTGCGCTGCTCGATGATGAGTGCAGACTTCATCTTGACAAAGTGCTCGTAGTCCGTGAGGCTGTCCTCCGGCAGGTGGTTGCCCAGGATCTCATAAACCAAGCGTTCCCGACGGTCCAGATTCTCCTTCAACTCCTTCGCATCCTCGTGCTGCCGAATCAACAGCTTCCTCTTCTCAATCAATGTGCGCTGTATTGAAAGAAACATAATAGGATTTGAGAGGATTTTGATGTATCCTCTTCATTTCCAAAGAGCAAAATTTGAACTTTTAGATTTCTGAAGTTTAAATGTACTTACCCTCTCCTCAGCGGTAGCATCCTCCTCCAGACTGTTGAGGGCGTTCTCCACTCTGGCCAGACGGCCCGACAGGGACAGCAGCAGGCTCACCACCTTGTCCAGGTCCCCGACAAACATCCTGAACTTGTCCAGCTCATTGGGTTTGCAGACCTGCTGGACTCGGGCCTCCACCTCATCTCCCAGGGCATTGTTGTCAAGGATGTCCTCCTGAAGACTCTCCCGGGCCTCCCGCAACACCTGTAGCTTCTTGCTAAGGCTGTTTATCAGCTCTTGCTGCAAAAACAGAAGGATCAAAACAAAAACTCATATGAAACAGACCTTTAATCTCATCGACTTGGTTCATTTTGTACACACACCCACAATGTGACAAAGTTTTGCCATCACATGAACACTAAAATTTGAATGGTTCCGCTGAGTGTACCTTCTTGTTGGCCAGATCGATGTCCAGTTCATCTTCAGAGTCTTCCTCCTCCTGCTCCTGCATGTCCTTCATCTTAATGAGCAGCTCAGCTTTTGGAGCAGATGTGCTGTAATATGTAGAGCTGGTTATCATGTTGACAGCTGCTGCCATACTGTCCTCCTTTTCCCTGAAATACAAGTAACAAAGTTTCGCACATTATGTATATACGATTTTCTACCCAATAGATGTTTTGCCTATTTTACATTTAAAAAATTGGCAGTGTTTAAGTTGATTTGGGCAACAAACCTTTGGAGTGGCAGACGATGGATCTCCCAACCATTTATCCATCATTCTTTAGCTTCCTATTTCAACTGGTAAGCTTCCTCTAACTATTTAAATCATTCAACCATTACTGTAAGCTGAATATTTCGACTCCTCTGCTAACTTGAATATAGTTTTCATGCACTCTCATGAACACACAAATTTAGATGGATATTTTCTCAAAATATGTAGATATGTTCTTTAATTAAATCCTTTTCTATTTATCATACGACGACTTTGGTAACATTTTTGTGACTGAAACTGAACAGGCAGCCTTATGCGGCTTATTATGCTAATAAAATCTCATGAACACGCACCTTCTCCTGAACAGGTGACATTAATTTGATTAAAACAAGCGATTTTGTGCAATTTGGTGAATCTGACTTTGAACACTGATATGGGCAACCACACATAAAATTGAGCAAGAATTAATCATGCACACACGCAGGTGACTAAATGTAAAAAGAGTTAATGAGAACTGATTTAGGAGTTATTGTACATGTCATGTTTGTACACAAACTAACAGCATATGCTAAGAGTAAAAACACACTCTTCAGGTCAAACAAGGTATGAGCTATGTTCAAATGAAATGTATCTTGAACAATGCACTTGGCCATCTGTCAGGCCCAGTATGGAAGCTAAAATACGAGGCTGACCTTTCCTCAGCAGGCCGGGGGACTGCCTGTTTTGGGGGCAACTTCCTGCGCTGGTGAGCTCCTTCCAACAGCTGCTCCCCCTGAGGGAAGATACCCTCCATCAAATCCATGGTGGTCTTCATCTTGCTTTGGTCGAGAATGTCAGCGAGTGATTTGTCTTTCCCCATGATGTCCCTGGCCAGCTCCTCTCTCTTCTGATCCTCAGACAGTCCTGTGGTTACTGTCATCCCGTTGCTGCTGGACTCGTCAGTGGGCTGCGGTGGCTGCTGACTGATAGAGTTGATGTCGTCTCTAACAGTACTCATGTACACGTCTCTCTGGGTAGCCGGCATACTGTCGGCCTCCCTCTGGCGAGTAAAGGCACAGAAGACCGAGTCCTGCCCTGCAGCCCCCAGACTGCCAAGCCTGGTTACACCAGGACCCTCGGGCTCAACAGCCGGGGGGTCGCTGTGCTGCAAAAATGGACAAGTCTCCTTCTCTGCGACTCCCTCTGAGTGGACAATCCTGATGGGCACTTTCTTCACTGCAGAAGTTTGGTTTCCTGTCACATGCTCCATCCTGAAATATAACAAAGACCAACAATCTTACAAATAGAAACTTCAAGAATTTTCTTGGGAGTTTCTCTCTGAAAGCGGGAGAAAATCTTTTGTTGCAGTTATTCCGGCCATATTTAAAGGTTCACTGCATGATGGCAACTGAGATTTTTTCCATAGTCATCTGGACACCTCCCACCACTCTGGTTTCTGCTAGCTGTAATAATTTTACGATACAGTCTTAAGATCACTACAGATGATATCAATTAGTTCTGGATCAGGAGGATGAATAATCTCAATAGGAGCCTTTTAGACTACATTTTCTACATTTAGCTAAATTATGCCTAGAGTGCCAGTTGCCTTTAGAGAAATGTGGAGAATCCCTCTAATTTACTGATAGCACTCACATGTTGATTCTACAAAGCACTGACTCTCAATAAGCTCCTTTGTACCAGTAGCATAAAGACATGATGAGTAGAGGGGTTACAGTCACTGTGTTCTGGCTAAAATGTATGGTAGTTTAACAGCCGCAGCAATACGATGCACATTTTGAATTAACAAAATAAGTTTACCTCTTTGAGTCTTCATCCTCTAGAGAGACCGGTGGCTTGTCACTGAGTCTCTGAGGGGAAAACTGTGGAGATGGAGAGCGCTGCCCCTCCATAGCGGCCAGCCCTGAAGCTCTGTGGGAGGAAGCTGGGGGAGAGGAGGCCGGCTGAGAATTGGATGTTGATAGATGTTGCACTGCCCCTTGTCCTTTGTCCATAAGTCCTTTGCCCTGCTCAGATTCTCCCTTTGCAGAGTGGGTGGGTACAAAGGCGGAGTTAGGGTCAATGTTAGGAGAGCAGTGGGTGAAGATTTCACTCTGGGAACCGGTGAAGGACTCGTGGGAGTCGCCCTCCTGGCATCTGGGTGGGGGAGGCTTCTCCAGCGCAGACGGCTTGCTCCTGGGCCCAGATGGAGGCTCAATGTGGCCGTGGTCGTCAGACTCTGTGAGACTGTGAGAAATAGATGTGGGTCTGTGGTTCACGGTGGCAGGGGCAGCTCTCTGTCTGCTTTCAGGGTTGGCTCCTGTCATGGGCGGAGGGGCTGAGTAATGTTCAAACTCCACAGGCTTTTCTATCACTTTACAGTCACCGGGCCCTCTGTCAGAGAACCTGAGGAACACAATAGAAAGCTTTTAATTACACACTCTGCAGCAGCCAGGCAGCATGGACTATCATCTGCAGCTCTATCAAATAACACACTGTGCACTGTGGCAGAGGCCTTGTTCGTCCCTCCAGCAGCCACTATGATTATGCCAGCATGACAAGACACACGTCTTCCTCTCTACCGCAAGCCTCCACCCTGGTGCCTGTTCAGCTGGCAGCCTGAAGAGGAATATTTCAGTTCCCACAAGTCAGCATAGAGGAATAAATAATCCTCCACTGCAAAGAGGCAAGACCGGATCACTTTTTCCTGCCTGATTCGCTTTTATGGTTTTAACTCTTTGTAGGTAAAGAGAAACAAGAGTTTAATATTTAGAGATTACAGGCCTTATTAAAGCCCTGACGGCAAACTTAATGAGTTGAAGTGATCGCAGACTAAGGTTTGAATCAGTATGTGGTCTGTGCTTTAGCATAAATTAACAATACAATACAACATAGTGGAATGCTGTCATCATTAGATCCAGATTGTATGGCAAAAGCGTACAAACTCCTGTGGTTTCATGCTCTTTCAATGCATGCTCACATATATATTCAATTAAAAGCACTCGGAGAAAATTTAGACAGAAATCATACGGCATTGATTAAGGACACACCGTAATGACTCCGTAGTCACAAGATACAGAATTGTGACAGACAGACACCATAACTTAAACCTCCCAATCAGAATCCTTACAAGCTGTGGCGAGTCACCCAATGAACAACTGCTGCTGCTGCAGCTTACACCCGCCCTGATGCCTAAGCTCTGCGTAGAGTGAGAAAGTTACCTCGTGGTAACAGCATATTTCTGCATTTCAGAACTGGAACCAGACTGAAATAATTAACTGATTATGAAAAAATTCTATCTTTCAATCGACTAATTAATTAATCAACTAATTGTTGCAGCTATAGTAGGTATTTAACCAATAATACATATTTAGGAGGAAAAGATTCAGTTATTGACAGGGATACACAACACTAAGAAAAGTGACGCAGTTATTTGTGTTCATATGATAAAGCATTTCTTAAGCATTGCCCATCAAAACAGCTCAAACATTAAGACTTTTTTCTGACCTTTTTCACTGTGTACACACTACTACACTATAATCTTTGTAAAACAAGAGACATATATATCTTTACAAATAAAAAGCCATGGCACCATTTGCTATAGTATAGGTAGACTAGGTTCAAATTCAGTATATTTTAAAAATTGTAAAAAAAAGAAAAGAAATGAATGTACCATCTCACCTTATGTGACGTTTGACTGCTATAATTTCCATGGAAGAGAAGTAGAAGCAAGTGTGCTGTGTGTCTGCTGGCTCTGTGTGACAGAAGCCACCTGTTGGTATCTCTTTACACTTCATCAATGACTAAATCTGGGTGGAGTACGCCTCACTTAGCTCATCTACCTGACTTTTCAATGACAATAACATCCTCTGCTCCGTTGTTGTAATGCAAACTTGAGTGTCCTGCAGTGTGGCTCCTACAATGAGATTGCTCAAGACGAGATACTCTACACCCTTGAATGAGTTTCACCTGTGGGAAGTTTAGATAATGCATAAAGACTCCTGAATAACTGGTTACAAGCCATGAAGTCATTTCTACCACGTCACTACACATGGTTTAAGAGTGATTCTAAGTAATGACGATAATGTTTCAAAAAAATTAAACACGACTAAAACCTGCCTGCCATATTACCGCATAAACCTCCATTAAAATGCATGAAACTGATCCACACTAAATGGACAGCAATTTAGTTGAGATATCCTGGCTTTTGTCTCCAGCTAGGGGTCAAGCTCCAAAAACCGTGGATGCTACATTTCTCATGGTGCAACGCAATAGCGCCATCATTTAAATCCTCCCTGTCTGGTAAATTCCAACTTCTTTCAAACCTCTCTCCTCAAATTTGCAACCCAGGCTTTCTGTTAAAAAAAATATAACCCTGATGACATCATAAGGATTACGCATCTAAAATTCCTCCAAAGTTGTACCCTCTGTGAGGAGAAAACTGAGTGCCCCTTTAATAGAGGGGAAAATAAGTTTAATGGGGCCACCCTTTTTATAAGTAAAGGAAGGAAGATAAGAAAGGTGAACAGGCACGACGGACCTTATCCTTTAGCATTAAATGATAATACTGCACATGAGTCGATACAGGGTCATCAAAAGATCACATGAAATCATCAACATTACCAGTAAACTCTTTTACCCTTCCTATTAAACAAACAGTCCCCAAGGAGGGAACTTAATCCAGTGTGACCAAACAATATTACATACAGCTTCATATTATTGTGAGGGTTATTCAAACCACTCCCAGGCTGACAAAGTCTGAGTTACTATTTCAACACTATCCTACACAAGTTATGATTATAGGTTAGCCTGCATTTAGCTAGTTAGACCCATCTACTGTGATACTGTATTCTCAGTAGCCTATATCTAATTCACCAGCAGAATTTTCCATAATGGCTTTCTCCATCAAAATAAGAGTCTGCAGCTCTGTGAGGCTATATTCAGACAAACCCATACTTTCAGCTAAATGTTAATGTCAGCATGCTAACATGCTCACAGTGACAAAGTTAACATGCTGATGTTTAGCAGATGTAATGCTTACCATGATCACCATCTTAGTTTAGCATGTTTATAAATTGTTAAGTAGCTGTACAGCTGAGGCTTGACAGAAATGCCATTAGAGACATTATTTGGTCATAATACAAAGTTTTGGACAAATTAAAAATTTGACCTGATGATGGCACTTGATGAAAAGTTATGGGATCACTTAAGCTCATCCTGAGAGAAACATGAATGTCTGTATCAAATTTTATGGCAACCCATTCCCTTGTTGTTGAGACATTTCACTCAAAACCACTAATGTGAACTCATGGTATTGCTAGAGAAAAAGTCAGGGGATCACTAAAGTCAAAAGACTTCATCCACTGGGAAGCCTGAATGTCTGTACAAAATTTCGTGACAACTCTTCAGACATTTCAGTCTGGACCAAAGTGGTGTACCCATCAACAGACCAACACTGCATCTTCACAGACATGGTCAGATGCCTCGCCTACACCAGTAAGTCTCTACTAAACGACACAAAGCATAGCCAGAGAGACGACTTATGTTGTCACAGTTGCGCCAAGGCAGTGCCACTGGTATGCAGTGACAGATTACAAAGAATTCACTGTTCCTCTACAAGTTTACTGCCCTCTTTCACTGATAAAGCTAAGGGCAAAAATAATAAATACATAAGTCAAATAGAGCACCATCCATTATTGTGTTAGCATTCAGTTTCAATTTAACAGTTGATGACAAATAACACTATTTTACTACCTGAGATCACTTCAGAATACCCAAAAAGCAACCCAAATATTAAAGGACAAATATCAAATTCAAAGACTAAATGTTTTTGTAAACTGGAGACAGAAAGTAGTCCCACTGTGAAACACATTAGTGTACTAGCAGATTACATCAAATGAAATGCACTCACCTTGTGGCAGCGTTGAGTGGTTCAGCAGGTTTACTCTCCGTCTGGAAATATTCTGTCTCAGACTTTCTTGCAGGAACTTGAATCTTCTGTAAATAAAGTTGAACAGACTGTCTGTTAGCCAAAAACATCCAAATAATCCACAGAAAAGAGACTTCTAGTCATCCAAAGACACAAGTTTTTGTCTTCTGTTAATTATTTCAACCAACTTATGTTGCAGCTTTCCGGTTTTTAAATAGTGAAAAAAAGAAATCAGCAGGGTTGATGCCCCCTCTTTTTTCCTTAAGCTGAGGGTGTGTCATATGAGCAAACATGGATTAATATTTGACTTGGCTCTTTCCTTTGTTCATTTCACTTCAGTCAGTATGTTTATCTTAATGAGAAGCAAAGCCACCTCACATGCTTGATAGAGTTGCAACATTTAAGTGACTCATACAAAGTTAGACATCTAATTTTCTCTAGTCATTTTGGGATCACAAACAGGTCTTTGTGCCTCACCTGTCCATAGATGTCAGCTGAAGGAGATGATCGGGATCTCTCATGGAAACAGGTGGGTTTGGCTCTCTCCTCTGGTCCTGGATCCAGGATGTTATCAGCTGACCGGTACCGCCCAGAACCTCTTGTTTCTGACTTTTTTTCCTGGATATTCCACTTTGCCTCATACTCAGCGAAGGTGCCCAGTCTTTGCTGGTCTTGGACAGACAGCTTCTGTGCAGAGTAAGGACCTCCCTGGACCTCTTCAGCGTGTTCTCTGATCCTGATGCCTTTCATTGTGTCCTCTGTTTCGCTGGTTGTGCCAAGACCTCTGGCCTTGGTCTCAGCAGTGTTCTCAGTGTAGCTCTGAGGGGGAATGTGACTGGAGAAAGCTGGTTTCCCACTTTCTTTAAACAGCTTCTCTTGGTCTAGTGAGGAGCTTGCATTTTCATTGTGAGAGAGATCTTCCTTCACCCCAACTTCATGGATTTTGTCTGGTTCAGAGAAAGACCTTACCTTCTTTTCTGCTGAAAAGCGCTTTCGACCACCAATCCGAGTAACTTGACTACTGACAGGGCCTGGTTTATTCATGACAGACTCCAAGACAGTTGGCAGAGGGGGAACATCTTTACAGGTCAGGGCTGAGGATGGGTAATTAGGTAAGGCCTCAGCCGCAGGGTGCTCAAGTAGGATGGGCTCCAGGTCTTTTCTCCGGAAAGACGTAGCCATGAGCACCCTTGCTTGTGCTTCCTTCAAATTAACCTTGTAGGTGTTGGTGAAGGAGCCATCTGCAGAGGTTGGGGTGTTGTTTTCAGTGGACTTCCAGATAACCCGATTGTCTTCATTCTCACCCTCAGTACCAGGAAGGGCAGCTGCACTCTTACTTTTCTGAAGCTTGGCTTTTCTCATCTGGATTTCATTCCTTAACGTGGTGGCAAAACGGTCGCTGCGTCTCACCTGCTTGCTTTCAAGGGATTCCTCAGAGTTTGGGCCTCTTGCCTCTTGGCCTGCGGCATCCATAGATAGAGAATGAAGCATGGGGGTTTCCTGGGGGCAGATCTTGTTGCTCATTTGGCTGTGATGTCTGATGTCTTGGGGTAATTCTCTCTGCTGTAGTGGCAGAGACCGCCACTGTTCAGACTGTCTGCTAGAAGGATAACTCATGAACTGAGCTTCTGCATTTTGTGTGTTGTGTCCTCTCGGGCTTCCCCTACCATCGGAGCCGGATTTAGGTACAGAGGTTTCAAGTGCAGTTGTAACTTGGTGCTTGCTGTATCCATTACTGTCTTTAATGTGCGAGGAATGTTGCTGCTGTTGGGGCAGATACTTCATTTTGGTGACTGTCTGTGGGCTAAGAGAGTTCTGCTCATTTCCACTCTGTTCCAGGTCCTCTGATTTACCTGGCTGGGTGTTAGGCTGCATGGGTTGACACGTTGTGACACAGTAGTATCGGCTATGTGCACTACTGTCAGTGTTTTGGGCAGTGGATGTGGCAGATAGGGAGGTGCTTATATTCCGTCTCTGGTTCTGACCAACGTGTTGTGCAGAACCGTTAGTAGGCAGTTCCTGCATGCTACAATAGTAGCCACCTACGTTCTGTGGCTTTGGTACAGATGTAGCCCAGGGCTGAGAATAAAAAGTGCTTTTGTCACTATGGTGCCTTTGATGGCAGGGCTGGCCTTGCCGAACATCACTGCTGGACAGGGAGAACTGTTTGTTTGAGTTGAACTGCTTAGGAATCAATTTATCAGATGATGTGTAAAAACTGTTCCTGTCATTTTTCGGGGATAGTTTGTGGCTGCGGCGATTTTCAGCGGAAGCCTTACAGGAGACATGTGATTCAGGTCCTTCAGACTGAGCTATAACAAGCCCCCTTTCATGTACCTTAGTCGCAGCAAAGCTGTCACTGCGTGCAGGTGGAGGGGGAGGGGGAGGAGATGGGGAGGCAGCTTTCTTTTTTTCAGGGACATGCCAAACAGGTCCAAAGCTGGTCCTACTTGAAGTGGAATGGCGGGAGCCAGCCAAGTCGTCGGTTTGTGGACCCTCACAGCCTGTGCCAACTCCTGGCATCTGGGAGTACGCCACCCTATCGTCCTGTTTGACTCCCTCAATCATGCTCTGGCTGTTTCTGCCATTGTTGTGCTTTCCTCCGGAATCCCACTGATTGAATTTATGGAGCATATTCTCCGTCGAGGCAGCATTGCTCTTTGAGAGGGTATAGTCTGGAGTGCCAGAGCTGGTGGAAAAGGAACTGTAGGCTGAGTCTCGTTTCCCTCCAAGATGCTCCATACTGTTGTTGGACTTAGCAGGTGACAGCTGACCGGCAGGGTACGGATGTGAGACATGTTCTAGGCTGTCCATACTGCCAAGAGAGCTGAACTGGTCTGACACTCTGCGCAGGTTTGTCTGCTCCCAGCCAGAGGAGAGATCAGTCGAGGATGAGCTGGAGTTTAAAAAGGTGTGAAAATACAATCATCAGCTTTTTTTCTGCAATTACCAAAAGACTGCTGTTGTTATTCAAGTTAAGAATTATGGCATCTAATTCTGTACAGTCTTGTGGCCAATTAATGGCAGTCTCATTTAGATCCAATTAATTATCAGCTTTTTGGACGCTGGAGAATATAGTCCCATTAGCAAAGACAGCTTGAAGCCTATTAAATGCATGTCTTTGTACAATTCAAAATTTATCTTTACCGTTTGAGCAAATGCACAAAACATTTGGATTTTTTGGGGTTTATCTTGCAGAATGACAACTCAGAAGTAAATTTCCATGGAAACCCCCCCATTAAAAACATTGGGTTTTTGGCAGACAGTATAAAAAAAGTATTTAAAAAAAATATAAAAGTATTTGAGGTAGAAGAACTCAGATCAAGGCTGTGAGAGGGTTAGGGCCCATAGCTGTGTTGAGTGTTTTTAATATATTCGAAAACCCCTCTCAGAGGCATAAAGCATAATCATATACTTTTAAGTGCATAATATCCAACGCTGACTCAAGAGACAAACTTCAAGATCCAAGGGTTACCTTGCATCATATCTGGTGTGCCAGACTGGTATGGGTGGAGACTGTGTTTTAGCAGTCTCTGATTGGCTTTCGTTGAACTTGGTAGAGTGCCAGGAGTGAGGCCTGCTTATGGGTTCATTCCGCCTGTAGAAAGGGCAAAAATATAGACTGGATTAGAAACTAGACCCATCTGGAAAACAGTATGTTCTTGCACATACTGTTTTCTGCTATAGCCAGTACTACAACTCAACAAGTTAAAGTATTTGCTTTCGTTTTGCTGCTTCTATATCAAAGCAGTGATTTGCAACAATTTTGATTCGCTTCAACAGTCACAGATAGAAACTGAGCGTTTTAATCTACAGTACGTCTCCGTTTCACCAGAAACTTTGTACAGTTGTCAGTTATACATATGAAACATACCCTTTAAAGCGATTCTTTCTGAATTGCATGTCAGGGAAAGGTGAACAGAACATATCAGCATAAAATGGCATACATGTAAATGAAATACAATTTCTTATCACTACAGACACAAACGTGCACGCATGTCATGGACAGAGTTTGTTGCATGCAATACAAATGGGATGCATATCATTCATCTAATGACATGAACCACAAGACAATCCAAAGAGACATGAAAATGAGGGCAGATAATAAACCATGGAAGAGGGGTAGTGGCTATGAGAAAAATGAAGGTGATATTATTACTAGTAGAATGATTAACATGATTATGGGCACAGGGAGTGGAACAAAGGCAATACTACTGATTACAATGAAGCCACATACAGGACCGTACCTCATGGAACTTCGCAAAATCTTCGTAAGAAAGCTTCTTGCCACATGCACGTCATTCTCTGAGGGCATTTTGTGACTTACAATATCCATTTTCATATTCCTGGGCAGCAGGGGGAGGAATACACACATACTAAGAGCTCGCCAACAATTGAGTGGACTCACAGTAAAAGACAGGACATAGACCCTGGCATTTTGTTTGCGCACACTATAGCACTGAAGAAAACTTTCAGTCTCAAAAGCTCACTGGGACAAAAGGTTTTCTAAATCTGAATCATTACAGTTCTAGTTAACAGGACATTAATCTGCAGAGGTGGAAATGTCTGCTGATACATTGTGTTATAGCCCCCTCTCCTGGTCAAACTAATGTATGCTCATGGTGCCAGAGAGTTTCCAGTGTCATACAGTGGAAGCTGAGAAACATGAGAAAACCCTTATATGATGGACCTGAAACAAAGAAGACAACACTGGAGTGAAACAGTTTTACTCATCTCTCATTAGGCCTCTTATCTAAACAGTCCGTAGCTGAGGTGAGCTGGTTGTGCTCAGACTTTGCCATATGGTCCCGTGGGGGACAGAAGCCCAGCATGGGGCAGGGGCTTAACAGAATAGAGAATCTCTTACACAATCAGATCAGCCACATCACCCCTCAATCCAAGCTGTCGTCTGCCTCCCAGACAGCCTTTCTATCCTCGGTGGGGCTCAAAACTTACATCATTTGAGTAGCACAGTGGACTTTGCAGACATATAGCATACCGGTAGTGACATTAATGGGAGTGTTTTGGAGAAAACGGGGTCTCATTTATTTTCTACTTGTACAAAATGTGTCAACAAATGAAAATATCAAATAATTCAAGGCCTGTGTTTAAAATGAGTCTATATAACGTGATATTTTCTCTTTGACTTTTGGCAAGATTTCACACATCCGCTTCTGACGTCTATCAAAGAAACATATAATCCAAATGGAAAATGCTTTCAAGTGACTCTTGAGTCTCGGAGTGTATTTTAGACGCTGATAACTAGTTTTACTGAGAGGGAACTATGAAACATTAGTGTTAAGTTGGTCAAGAATTTTAGACAAAGCTTTGGTTGCTTACGTTCTTGCCCTACAAAGTCATGAGGTCAAGAGGTCCTGCCCCCTCAGTCACCTTGTCTAAAGGCCTTCAATGATCTGATGACAAGAGGTCCAAACAACAGTTTCCCTCAGATAAACAGCTGAAAACTAATTACTGGGTGAAATGAATAACATAAGCTGTAATATTTGCAACCTACACTAATTTTATGGATTGAGAATTTTCAGATTGTGACAGATTTTGTTAAGCTCCATAAAGTGGGACAATTCCACAAAATTAATTGTGGATTAAAGTTAAGGCCTATTTAGAGGACAAAGAAAAGCCAACATGGAGCTCAGTCTTCCTCGTCTACTCACAGTCCGTGTTTCTAGGGCACAAGGAGCTAGCCACACATGGCGCCAGCTATTGGTATGCAAATGAACCTCGTTTTATTAGGCCTATCGTCAGGGCTACAGCTGGGCCAGCACAGATATGCTAGGAAAGTGAATCAGTTGGCTGGAATGGGGGCAGGGGGAGAGACAGTTTAGAGCCCCATCTCACTTGAAATGCATCCGGTACCAACAAGTCCACATTCAAAAACAGCTCACATATGCATACAAAACCAGACAACAGTATAAACTCAATTCCTATTAATTAAAAATATTTTAAGGGGACATTCACAGATAATTTTGTTTTACCTATAAGCCTTTCCCTCAAAGATTAATGTGCTTTTGGTTTTGCCGAGTCTAGCTGATCGTGGCTTAACCTAAATGATGGCTGACCTCACACTGAATGATAAGACAAGAACAATCAAAACAATAACAGAGTATTAGGGTCATAAAAAAAGCACAGAAGGCTCCAATATGTCCCCCGGTCATTCACTGACATACAACAAGACAAAAGCCAGCAGGTATGACGGCCTTCAAACAAACGTCAAAAGTCAAAGTTTTTAAATACAAAAACAGATAAAAACACGAAATGTTCATTTTGACTCACCAAACATCTGGATGAAGGAATTCATAATGGACACAAAGACGAAATGTGTAATCCGGAAGACCACACAATAATATTAGAGTGGAGTTCAATTTGGAAGTGAGACCTGTTGTATCCGTGTGCTGGTCAGGCACCACATTCCACACACACTTCAAAGACAAGCCAAAATAAAAAGACATGCAGGCCGCTGAGGTCTGAGCATCATCGCACAACAACACTGATCCACCACTTCCAAACACGCACACACCGACCGATGACTCAAAAACATAATATTCAACACAGAATGGCCATGTCTACAAAGTTCTCTGGGCAGAATTAGTTTGATCAGAGGGCAGATTTCTACCAGGATTACTGGGTTTTTACCCCGGGAGGGGGTTGGAAGTGTAGAAGGGAAGGAGGAGGGCTATTGTCACAGCCAGTCCCCTTGGAGTATTCCTGCATCTTGCCTTGTCTCATTGGCTCTAAGGGGCCAATATGCTAATGATGGGATGAAATGCCGGACTCTTCTCTTTCCATCTCCCCTCTTGTGCGGCAGACATGCATTTCTACCATTACTATGGCAACAGGCTGCTCTCTAGGGTGGAAGGGCACCCTGTTTCCTGAAAGACTCGGGCAATGAGCATTGCAACTGCCCAGGCAGGGGTCTCAGCAACACATGGCAAATACAGGTTTGCTTAAAACTGTATCAAAACTATAGGTTTTCTAAACTATTGACACAATTGTTGTGCTTGGGCTTGTTAGTTCTGGTTCAGTAAATGTACAAACTTAAAAAAAACAACATAAATTAATGCCTAATAATTAAGCCTTGTGCTAATTGGGGTTAAATCTGGCACATTAGCACTTCTTTCCATTTTAACAACTTTTATATAATATTTCGATTGTTAGTATTGTTTGGATTGAAAAAGTTATTGTATAAAGATCATTGCATAGACTACAATGAGACAACGAAATGCAGCTTGACTTTACTTTTTATTTTAAAAAGGGTTAGCCTAACAACAACAGTTACCTTTAGATAAAGATAGATAGTTTAGATATCCACACATCAACACTTGTGCTACAGGAATGCTGTGTGTTTTTTTCTTATTAATTAATGTGCTCTGGCACACCAGCAATAGGTCTGGTGACAGGCAAGAAGATTAGAAAAGAATGGTTGCAACCTAAAGCGGATAGGAAGGCAATAAAATTCACAGTGATCTATTGTGAGGGAAGCAGTCGAGCATACAGTCCAAACAAGGTTTTCATTGTGAGTTGCATGTGTTTGCATTATTTACTAGTTTAACAAATGCCTCCCATGGCGTATGGAATGTTTACCATGTCTAATAAATTCTGATTTGACCAAGGTGTGAGATTTTTCTAGTAAAAAAAAAAAAACACGCCATAAAATGTGTAGCTTGGACAGGTGGATTCACTTAACTTCTGACAAAATGAAGTGCAGCATCATGTACAATATAGGGCAGAAACATGCTGAGGTTGTATGCATCCAACCTGCACTTTGCAGGTGAACCACTGGATTCCATTTGGCCCCTGAGGGTCTGACAAAGGCCCTCTTCAGGAGACCCTACAATCAAACCAGTCATGCTTCGGGTGAGAGAGGTGAAGCGTGAGCAACATGTAATGACCAGCACATTCCTGGACTGAGTGGCATTCCAGCTGTCAAGTCACCAGTTGTCTGCACTGACCCACAGCCCAGAAACACCTGGAAACCTTTTGTCTGAGGGTGAGGGTCCGAACAACACGACACACGTCCTCCGTCTCAAACATCACCCATTATTACAGTTTGTGGGCAGAGTGTCAGAGTCCTGGTATAAATTCACCAACAACCTGTCAACTACTTAAAGCAAGCAGTTGGGCCTCTCTATGAAAGAGTGAATGATAAGTAGTGAAGTGTGAAAGATACCAAATTACTGTAACAATTACTGTAAAAGATAGTTGTTACAATGTATTTTGCCCTGAACTGGGAATATTGGCTTAAACCAGAGGTTTTTAAAATGGGAGGCGGGCCTCCCCAGGGGGGCTCCAAACAGTTTCAGGGGAGGCTCAGAGAATGGAAGTGAAAACATATTACATTAGTTATTACATTAGTTATGAAATGGAGATCACATAGAATAGCCTAAATGTGTGTGATTTGGTTAAAGAGATATACAGTAGTT
>JBBPCS010000375.1:2062585-2080088 GCA_037974645.1 Hollardia meadi
ATTGTACGAAACTACGCAAGTAAACTAAAGGGGGGCGCCTTTTTCCAAGCTTTGTCTGAGGGGAGGCCCACAGTCTTGGACTTTGAAAACCCCTGGCTTAAACAATACACACATACAGTATAAAGCCTGGCCAATAGACAAAATATTACTCCCTGCATAATTAAAATGTATAAATTCAAAATCCCCCCCCATTATCCCCAAATTCAGATACATACGTCATGAAATATTTGTGAAGAACAAACATTTCTTACCGTCATGTTGTGATTAGACTGTACGGTTTCAAAACGAACAAACAAAAACAAAACACAACAAAAGATTTGATTGACACCTTCTTCCTGTATTGACATCTACTTAAGTGAGTCCTTATCAACTTTCCTTCGCAAAGGAACAAACCAAAAAGAAACAGAGGGGTGCAGGTAAGACAGGGCTATGATGAAATCTCTACATAATGATTTCCTCTGCTGAGAACCAAAGAATTTTAAGAAATCCACTTATGATAAGAATTTGGTGCAGAGCATTCCAAACATACTTCGTAGGCTTATTTAGAAAAACAAAGACCGGTAAATGTAAGCCACTGCACTGCCACCCCTACTGAATGGTTACACTGTACGTTAGGCCAATAAGCTTTTACAGGTATAATTGGATATTGAACCAAACCTCTGTGCAGATCTAAAACAGACACATTAGTATTTTTGATGCTGCAAAAAGTAAATCTGCTATAGTGGACAGCGTCTCTTCCAATGCAAAAATAATGAAGTATGTTAGTGACTGTGGTACTTCTGTAACAAGGCCAGAAGGGGGAAGTCAAAAGCCACAACACCCTTCAAGCTTCATGTTGTAAAATTTAATGATTCACTCTGCTGCACAGACTGAAAATGACTCAAGGGAAGGGAAAGGAAGGCAATCCAGACTACAGGGGTCCTGATGCTTAATAAAATCTTATCTGTGCAGAACCAAAGGGGTAAACAAAAATAATGTGGGAATCTCGTGGCCAAAGAGCATAGCTCTGCGATATCCAAACAAATTATCTTTGTTTCAGTAACGTCTAGTTGCACTGGTCAAAATACAGTGTGTGTGTTTTCTTGTGTTGTTTGTTTCCTTGATCTCAGTAAAACTGCTTTCAAGATGAGTTCTGTCCATATACAGTTCAGTGACATATGAATAACTAGATTTCAACTTAAAATTTGCCACATTCAGCCAAATTATAGCTTTTGGATATTACAGCCAGCAAAGCATAACAATAGCAAGGTGGAATGTGTAAAAATCCAATGTGTTGACTGTATGTAATGGTTAGCGTTGGCAAGTGTTAAACAATTTATGCATAAAACGTGCAATTTCACTTCAGCTCACACCCTAGTTTGGTTTTCGATGTGGAGTTGTTTTCATTGAGTTTGATGAAGTCATATTTAAAATGTGAAAATATCTGTACAAGTTTTCCTCATCTGACAGACTGAAGTGGAGACACAGAGTGTACAGTAGTTTTGTCGAGGCATGTGCAATGAGGACGAAATGCTTTCCCACAGATAACCACACCTATCTGTCCTCTGTGTGGTGTGTGACAGGCCAATTCCCTTCCCCACTCCCGAATGACATTACACCAACATACTCACATTAGTCACTGCATGCAAAATAATTCAAGCTCCTCCCTTCTGCTGTCTGTAAAGGGACCACACCTGTAGACAGGAGCAGGTTCTGACAGCTTCCTGATCCTTGTTCAACTATCCAACATTATCCCTGAGATAAAAAGAAAGGTGTTTCACGGCTGACGCCTGACATGCTCAGGCACAGATTAAGCTACAGTCAAACATAAGGGCTCTGTATGGGTACAGATAGCCATGTGTAATTCTGTACAGTAAAACTTTTCCAAACATTTGACACCAGTTTTCTGCATAACACACGATAACAAGAACAAGAAATGGGATTGCAGAAGCTTTAGAGTTCTGTAATGAACCATTATTGCTTTGCTGTATTCTAAATCAGACACGGACTTGTTATTGTGGCCATGACTGAAGATGCTATTCGAGACGGTCAGAGAAAACTAAATTCTTTAACACATAGGAGCAGAAGGAAGGAGAGTCCCACGGGACTATAAATCTGCGTAAAATGAACAATATGAACAATAGGACTTGTCCTTGCAAGGAAATGTCTTTCTCCATTTACAATTACAAACATACTGAACTGATAATAACTAGATCCTTTAGTTATGCATCCTGCTGTTCTGTGGTTTACTCTACCCAGGATTTACTTCCTTTCTCCCCCCGTTTCTCCTTTTTAAAGGCTCTGGCCGGACACAAAGGAGAAAATTGGAGAAGAGCTTTCTTCAGCAGGAGTTTTGTCCCTCCTGCCATAGCAGCCTTTAACAAACTGCCTCGCTGACACTGCTGTGCACTGGGATGTATGATTGTAGACATGAAAATTTAAGGTATTCTCTACATCTCTGTTTCTGTGTTGTACTGGCTGGGAGAATAAGTTGCTAGGTAAGCCATTAGCCATGATACAAGACACTTGCAATATGGTACTCCTTATAGGTCCATTTTCAGTTGATATTAGATGCATATAAGATTAGTTGGCACAGACCTAAAAATGAAATCTAAAGTAGGTAACAGATACAAAACATGAAAGATATTAACTATTCCAACTGCTACCAAAAATGGGACCAATGTGTGCGTTTTGAAGAGACAGTGGTATAAAAAAATACATTCAAGATCAAATGTGGTGCATATCAAACTCCCTCTCTTTTCCCGTAATCCATTAAAATTTTTTTGATGACTCATTCTGAACTCGGGGGCGAATAAATAAATGTATCCAACTGAATGGGATTCAGGTGTCTAGCTAACACTATCCATCATATAAAACTGTCACAGTAGGAGGCGTGTATTTGTTGGCAAAACTTGTGGTTTAAGGTTGAGGCCCATTTTATTATCCCGTTTCTCCACCTGCTGATCTCACAATATCAGTGAGGGAAGCGTAAAACTAAATAATAAACATCCTTAAACATTATTTAGAGTCTGACACTCAAAAACGCCAGTCTGCTTAACCACGTCTGTGTGAGTGTGGTTTGACCGGATTTGATTGATGGCGGCAGTGGCTATATAAGCAAGCAACACCACAACTGTCAACAAATAGTGATTCAAATGCTTGGCAAATTGTGAATGGGTGCACGGACGTCTGTGATGTCACATTTTTCCAACTGAGCCCAGCCCTTTTCAATGTAGTGAGAAAACAGAGCTCTTACATGTGTAGTGACCAAAACTAACTTAAAAAAAGGTTGTTTATGTTGGACTGGCTGATAGTAAAGATGCTGATTGAGAAAATATGTTTTCACGGCCTTTTAGCTGTCCCACAACACCTTAGGTGATCAAATAGACACAGATTGTTATGGACAATATGCATCTTTGTTTCCAAAACCTATTATAGACCTATAATGTCTATTGAGAACAAAACACAATGAGTGAGACTCACAGCCACGTCCTTGTGGAGAGATAAATGGTGAGTGGACTTCCTTGTACGGTAGGATTTGTTCAGGGATTACGTTAAGATATGATACAATACAGAAAGAAACGCAGATGAGACAATGGGACCAGTGTTTCACACTGCGAGGCCATTTGTAAGAAGGCCTCCAGGACACATGATTCATCAGTTAAACAAGATATGAATATAAACAGTACCTCAGGAGCCAGTAGGCCACAAGGACTGGCTTATGACAAAAAGAGTGAATGTAACCATCTAACATGGTCTTATTGTTCATCAACAGTCTGTCCATTGGCCAATAAGAACAAGTGATAAATGTGGTGTCAGTGTTGCAAAGAAAACAGTGCAGACTAGAAATGCCTTATCAAAGAGGGCATGCAACCAACTGACTGATAAGAAAAAAAATCCCAGTGCCTAATAGGATCATTTGCATCAAAACTTCCCCTTGTTTGTCCTTCCTACACCTGCCTATGTGGGATCCAATAGAGGAAATGATGTCACCTATAACATCTCTTCTGTCTTTCAACTTGATCATGAATGATTACGCCACAAGCCACAAAATCCTTTTGACTGCCTCAGAGTACAACCTAGCAAAACAGGACCATCCAGCTACCACGAACTCAACAGCAATAGCTTAAGTGCAGGCTAGTCTACAGACAAACAGCTACAAGGGCTACGATCCTCCGTCACCTTGGTGTGTTGGAAATGTAACCACGGTGACCTGTTTGGCTGAGAGTGTGGTGCACTTGTGACAGTGGCAGATGCAGGAGGAAAAGGGCACGGGAGGGGAACCGCCGGTGACTGGTTACCTACCTTTTCACCACCAGGCTGAGGGTCTTGTGGGAGCCTTTCACTAGGCAAATTGCCTCCTGTCTGTAGCCACTCAGGGGAATCTCATTGATGTTGACAAGCTCGTCTCCCACCTGGAGACTCACAGCTGCTGCCTTGCTGCCCTCTTCAACCTAGAACATAAACACAGCAGATGGGAAACCGAGAATTAAATACTCTTTTTAAGAGAGACCAAAACATTTCAGAAAGAGCTGCTTCTTGCCGGCAAGCTAGCGAGTTAGCCAGTGAGTAGCCATTATAGACATTGTGGCAATGGCAATCAAGCAATATTGTACTTTTTACTCCACTACATTTATGTGAACTTTAGTTGCTAGTTTCAGATTATTAAAACAAAATATAAATCTACGATTATGAACAATTGTTTTCAAATTAATGCATTTTATCTGCAATCAATTCCAATAATCAGAAAATGCTAACTAACACTGAATTTGATAAATGGCCAGGCCGATAATCAGTCCATCTGTGGAATGATTGTGGGAATTAACTGTGTTGTGGACCTCTGCCATTGAATGTAGGCACTACAATGATGTGACACTAGGGGCAGAACGAGGGCTACACACCAATCATAAATTGTGCCTTTAATGCACATCGTGCTAAATATTTGTATTTATCAGAATGGTCACCAGCGCATAGTTAATATAAAGTTTAGGAATGTGTGCCAAAAGACTTATATCCAAGAGGCTCCCCCCACAGTGTTGTGTTTCGACCTAACCTTGGAGCTACTTTGTGCTTCTCAATATGTTTACTGATGTTTACTATAGGCTTTAGAGCCTATTGTTGTGCCGAGTCTTCTAACGTGACCTTATATTGACTTATGTATTGCGTTTTCAATACAATTCTTCTGTTGTTTCCATCTCTCTCCAAGAACAACAATAAAAAACAAAACTTACCAAGCCCCTGATGTGTATTGACGTGACAAGAAAAAGCTGTCGTATTTGAACTCATTTAGTCAGTGTCTACTCCAAAGCATGAGCAGGAAACCATTTATGAAAGGCAAACCTACTGTATATTAAAATCATATAGTGTACTCATCCCCCATCAGAAACTTCAACTCTTTTTTGTAAGTCTTATATTCAAAATTTTGTTCTCACAGCTAAATATTTTCCAATTATGAATTAATATTAGAAACAATAACTTGCACTTATGAATCCAAAACTTATGGCAGTCGATTTATCAAAAGCCAGGGCAGCATAACTACAAAGAAAAAAATGCTTCAGGGATATGTGAGAAAAATGCACTAAAAAGCCACCAGTCTCGTGTTGACAATCTTGATATATTTTATGGGGTAACAGTGACAGAAGAAATACACTGTTGACCAAAGTTAACAGCAGGAAAGAAAAGAATCAAAGGCTATAAAAATACTTCAAAAACCTTCTGTCCAAGCCAGTGGCATAAACAAACCGTGTTGTGTTTATTTGAGGGCAGACACCTGGAATAACATACCTGTCAAAGGGAAGTACAGTGTACAGAAGTCAGCAACTTAGCGTTGGAGGGAAGACACAACGCATAAAAGAAATTAAACTGACAGAACCGCAGCTACAGCCAAAGTCTCTGAAGTGTCCGATATAGCAAGTGTTAAGGTCAGTGCTGTCCGCACACTGATGCAGAAAGTCAGATAAAAGTCAGCAGAGGTCAGTGTGGAAAGAAAAGCAGCAAGAACTTGCTTGACAGTTGGCACATTAACACACAAAAGCCGAGCTCTGCAGCTGATTATCAGTTCCCGACTCAACCTGTGAGAGGGGGCTATATGACTCAACTACAGAGGTATGTGTACATTTACAGACCATCACGTGTTATATGGCCTCTCTGAGCACAGAAAACCAAAGCCCAGAAAGCTCTAATCAAAGCCCCTTTTCATTTTTCTATAATACGAATTTTAAGGCAAGGTTGCAGTAGGGCGGACTGAGGATTTTTATGATGACTGGCTGGATTCCTGAGCTGGTCCTGATATGGTAATGTATTTTGTAGAGAAGCTGAATCACTGACTGATGCATTTACTCGAGGTTAAAGTGTTTAAAATGGACAAAAAACACCCACCCCAGTTTTACTGAAACTGGAATATCATTCTCACTATAACACAGGTTTGAACAGATTTAACTGATGTACACAAACACCAACTTTGACCTTTGACCACCAAATTCTAATCAGTTCATCCTTGAGTCCAAGTGAACGTTTGTGAAAAGTTGAAGAAATGTCCTCAAGCTGTTCCAGAGCTATTCACAAGAAAGCGTCAAACAGACGGATGTATGGACCCAAAAACCTCTGGCCACGGCAATCATCAGTGCGGACGCATACAAAGGCTCAGTAATTTCCTAAAACAGCTGGGCACTATAGTTCCTAGCAAACGCTACTTGAAACAGTGCATTTAATGGGGTTGCAGATAAATGCACATTTGGCGCTTTAATGAGTATTTGAGGCAACAGACTAATTCCTTTCAACAAGTTTGTGACTGTAAACTTTGTGACATAATCAGATTTACAGTTTTAAAATAGTCAGAGAGGGACCAAGTTTGCTGCTCTGTAGATTTTTTCCAACTTTGTGTAAAGCTTGCAACCCTGTAGCAAATATGACCAACGATTTAAAGCAATTGCAAACTCCTAATATTGTGCTATTTCATTATACAGTGTTAAGGACCAGACCAAGCTGCTCTGCAAAATCTGTGTGTGTGTGTGTGTGTGTGGGGGGGGGGGGGGGGGGGGGTGTGACCTGAAGAAATTATGTAAAAAAAGGAAAGCATGTACGCAGTTTAGGCTAAGCAGACAGGAATGGTGAACTGTAGCTCCAAAGAATCAAAGAAGGTCAGCAGTAGTTCAGGAGAACAGAGGACAGAATATAAACTAAGCTCAGTGAACCCAAGGTAAAACTGGCTTTAATCACATTTACCAAGGCATAATAAAGACAACAATGGTCAGGACAAAAACTGACCGTACTAATTGTTTAAAAACTGTTGTATATACAAATAAATGATGTCTTTACGATCAACAACTTGCCAACAACAAAATCAACAAAATAAGGGCAGTGTTCACACAATATCAAGGAGATTCATACTGCTTTTCCAAACATTTTTCACTATGGCAGCCCAATCAGCATGAGCCACACCATGTCCTTTGTTTACCATCTTCCTCAAGGCTATAATCAGTAAAACTGCAGCCATCCTGGACGCATGAATATCCTCAAAAATAGCCTCATGTCTCTCTGTGGGACATGAAGGGAAGGATGTGGTGGCGATGAGGAGTGTGTCTTTTCTGCTGACAGATGTCCTGTGCAGCATGCTGACAGGGCACTGAACTCAGACCACTTGTATGGTTTTGGGCACTGCCTGCATAGCATCATTGACAATGTTCATTGTCGTTTGACAAGACGCCAGCAACCACATAAACAAACTCACCCAAATTTGACCTTTGCACAGTTTTTTGTTTAATCTGTCTCTTTAAGTTAAACAGATGTTTTAAGCATCTGGGCCTTTTGCAGAACATCTTGCTGTAAATGACTACATTTGGTTGTAAAAAAGAAGCAACCCATGTTGGTCCACTCCATAGATGGTTGTTTGAGCATCATCCCCAGGAGGTGAAATTAACTCGTTCTACATTTTTAAGCCATGCCGGCATTGTGGCTCTATGGATGTCAGCGTTGGCCTGTCCAGACAGAAATATAACAACGATACTATTTGTGCATAAGATTCAAATGTTTTAACAACTATTGGATAGATTGCGACCCTAACGACTTTATTTTACTAATATTTTATCGTGTTTGTTCACTTTATAGCTACCTGATTTTTTTTATTGTGTTGCAGTTGCCACATGAATAGGGCTAGCTATTGAACCTCAATACTTTTTGGTGTTGAATACCGGCTCACATTTGTACTCCTCTGTACTTATTCCTTTATCAGACAGACAGCCTGTGATTTACATCAGAAATGAGCTAATGTTAGAATGTATTTCATTTAAGCAAAGGTCTTGTACAGTTGCTTGTGTTTACAATGCTTTCTTCGGTTACATTTGAGGTGCTTGGCTTGTTTTGAAAGTTAAAAACTGTTGTAGAGGAACACATTTACATTACTTCAAGTAAGGTATTCATTTGTTCTTTACACATTAAAGTGAACCTCTGTTCTGTCCGTTCACTCTGACATGGGTTGAAATAACTCCAAGCCCCAAAATGCCCTTACATTAAAGTACGACTAAAGAGCATTTACAAATAACTTTACCATATATTTATATATGACATAAATCCTGACTTCTACACATGGAAAACGATTTGGATCTCCAAACTTTTTTCCTCACAAGAGCCCTAATCCTACTCTCTATGAATCAGCTTGCTCCAGAGGTTGAGCAATCTTAAAAACAGTCAAATCAGTCCAACTATTTTGTCACACAAAGGATTCAATTATTGCTAAAAAAAACCCTGTTTACCTGCAGGTGATTTTGTAATGTAAGAACAGTTTTGCAGTGTGCTTGGTAGTTGTTCTTTAAGAGAAAACAATATTTTCTTCCATATAAAATTTGATCCTGGCAGAGGAAATGTATGTATGAGGTGCAAGCCCAGCTGTGTTGTGTAAAACAGGATTATATAAGATTATTGAAACTAAGGACTTTAAGTCCACGAAGACCTTGAGCATAACCTGAGCTATGAGTGGAATGTTAAGAATGTTAATTAGTTCCAGGATTTTTTTTTTTTACCCAATACTCCAGACCTCTCATCAAACCGTAGGTCCTTTCTTATTATCTTTCATTTTAGCAATTGGAGAGAATGCACATAGGTAAGTAAACAGACAATAAAATCACCCGCTGAGGCCCTCTTTATCACTGTGTTCCTCAGGTTAATACATACAATGCAGACATATCTACCAAAAACAAACAGAAAGATATGCAAATAATAAAACGTAACAAAGGAAATAAAAGTCAATGTTGAGACGGTGAACTTGTTTTTACATTATAAGTAGCCTGACTTGTCCATTACGTATTCTTTCTCCGTTATTTTTTCCCCAGAAGAACAGAATAAATACAGTGTTTTATTGTCAAATACAAAATGGTCGTTTTTGATAGATCCAATCAAATCTAACAATGATTATGACCAAGTTTTAACTGCAGCATAGTCCTACATGTTCAGACAGGATAGAATGTGTTTATTTTAACACAGCGCTCATGAAAAAAAAAAAAAAAAAAAATGGTGCACATGTGGGTGCAAGAACAGCCAAGAATATGTTCAACAGAAATAATCATCCAAAAACATGTGGCAGATGAAGAACAAAGTGCATCAGCTAGTGCATACAGGCTTACATGCATACTATGTCTGCAGCATGTCCACATATCATATCAAGGAGATGAATGCTGGGAATAAGAGGCCTCAAACATTTTTTTCAGTACTAAGCAGACAGAGGTCTGTAGACACACTGTAGATCTTTCTGCAGACTACAATGTTAACTTGATAATATTAAGTTTACTTGCATCTTTATCTAGCTAACACAGATAATTTAGCAGCATGCTTTTGTGAATCAACAGCTATAATCTGAGAGCCACTCCAAAAGAGAACAAATCACTAATCCTGACTTCACTTATCCCATCACACCATTCCAATGGGCTTCAGGCTGTCACAGATAATTCACTACATTTAGAAAATCAAACAAAGCTCCAACATTCCTCCCCTGCTCCTGGTACCACAGGATACCCTCTAAAATGAAATTTAACCCAGCACAAAAATATAAGAAAGCAAACGTCCATATGGAATCCAGTAACACACACATAGCCTAAATGACAGCAAAATAAACATGTGTTAAGTCTAGTCCATGACCAATGTACTTTAGAGTACTGAAACATTTCTTTATGTGCCAGCCAGGAAGACTTTGGGTTGTGATTATATAGATGAAAAGTTTAGAGTAAAGAATTCTCTAAAAGTTCTAAAGGATTGACATCTCACCATCAGATGCAAACAGGTCCAATTTTTCGTTGGTCCTTGAAGTAAGGATGTGGGCGTTCAGTGACAAAACATTAACGATACAATTCAGTCAATATCAAACCAAAGGACGGCAGGCAGTCCAACTGGGCAACGGTTCACCCCACACAACTCAGCAATGTGACTGTGCCATTTAATCTCACAGCTTAAAGACTTAAAATGCTCAGAATTCTAATCATTTGAATTACATTCCTGTAAAACCTACGGTAATGGGGTGCAGGTGATCCTAACTGTATCGCTCTGAGCCCATGTGGTGCCTGAGATCCTGAGTTTAGTCCATCTGAGTTGAACTTTGGACCCCCTTTGGGTCAATACAGAAATGACAAACAAAAATCAAGCATGGACACAGCTCCCAGCAAACAGGTGCTGGTATTTTACCATGTCAAATTAACTAGCAAGGTCTTTTGTAGTAAATCATTACACAGTCAACAGAGACATGAGGTTACAGTGTGATTTCAGAGCTGATTGGGCTGTGCCATGTTTAGATGCTCTCCCTCTCATGGGCACTGTATGCATATTGTGGCTCATATCTTCCATTTAACAAAGTTATAGCATACAATAATTACAGACAATAGTACATGTTCTGTTAAATATTTATTTTTTGGAGAAAGTTGATATAAAATGCTGACTTGAGAGCACTCTGATTTTACTACACATTCACCTGAAATGTACCAAATGAACACAGCTCTATAAGTGGGAATTTCAAAGATGAGTAACTGGACTAAAACAAGACTAAAAGTCTGCAGCCATGCTAGCGGGTCTGTGAGGCTGTACTTAGGAACAGCAGTGCTTTGAGCTATAAAGTCAGCTCCAGTATGCTGACATGCTTATAGGTATAGTACTACAGTAAGATACTGATGTTAAGCAGGTTTACTAATATTTACCATTCTAGCTCATAAATGTTAGTATGATTGCATGAATTAGAACAGTTCACTGAATAAGTGAAAACTTGGGCTTGCTGCATTCTGCATTTTATGAGAAGAAAGGATAAGGATAAGGATCAGAGAAGAAAAGCATATTTAAAATATGCAACACAGGAGTGAGGGAGCACGGACTGTAGGAGGCGAGGCCTCGCAAAACACTGACTGACCACCACTGATTATAGCATGGACAGTAACATAGAGCTGGTAGTCAGAGCTAACAGCCATTAGAAGCTACTGTCAGACTCTACCGTCTCTGCTGGAAAGTCAGGGAGAAGAAGCACACTTATGTCACTTTGACAGAGTTATCGTGTTAGTAATTTTGTTGTAGCTCGGCTGGCAGCTTTACTACAAAAGGCTCTCCTGTATGTCTGTCTGTGGAGTGGTATCAGTTCACAGCCATAGCTCTGCTGTTTAGCAGAGTTAACATTATTACTCATCAGCCCTAAATATATTGTTAAGCTCTGAATATAGCACTGTTATCAGCAGGCCTATGTGTTGTGGTTACTGCCATGGCAAAAAAATAAACCTTATTTATGTATGATGTTTTTTAGTAGGCACTAATCAGGCTTGCTAATGCTAATGTTACCAGCGGCAGCTATGTGTAAGGTTCCAACTGGGGCTACAGTGCTTTATATACTTGGCACTGGGGTTGTGTATTGGAAAGAATCTGGCAATACAATACGTATCATGATACAGGGATTACAATTCAATATATTGTGATGTATTGCGATACTATAAGCAAGGCAATATGTTGATTCATGGGCCTGTGTTCTTTGTCTTTAAGGCAGTAAATACAGTACAGTATGTGCTTACTTCTTCCTGTTTCAGTTGACACTGTTGACACCACAAATCTTTGCATGTAAACTATAAATAAACATTGTTTTTTTGAGAGTATTTCTTCTTTAAACAGAGTTATTGGGTGGAATGCTGCAACTTGCACAATTCCATTTTATTGGATGGAATTTTTGTATGCAATTGGTGGTGCAAGGAGAAACATCGCAAAATCAATACTTTTTTGAGCAACATTGATATTTTGACTGCAGTTGACAATTTACAGGAAGGTATCATTATACCATTTTGATACAACCAAAAAAGCCAGTAAAAGGGCATTCCTGCTCGCAACTTAACTGCTGCTCTCCAACCAGCAAACTTTCACACACCATCTCAATTCCCAGCTGTCTTTAACATGAATGTTTTTTAGGAGTATTTACCTTGGTTATGAGCAGAGGTTCTCGATGCTCCAACCCCCCTCTGAGTGTAAATCCCCATGGTGCTCCTCCTGAAAGAAATACATCCACCAGCTTCCAGCCCTCACCATCTCTGCACCTTGGATCCAGATCTCCTGATTTCTGCATCACATGCCAAAGGCTCTCAGTCTCTGTATAGTGTTGATCATTTTTATATCCCTCAGTATCCATGGTACTGTTATAAAAGGAAAAGACACAAAAAGGCAAGCATGATAACATGTCCAGACACAAAATAATAATGAGCACTTGTGGACCACTTTTAAAAAGACTCAATTTTGGCCCCACGCGTGTTTTGTCCCAATGCTATGCTGATGACATCTCCCTGTAACTCCCTCTGTGTTCTGTCCAAAAGCCCTGCTAGATCTTCACTGGTACTAAAGAACAAAAACAATATTAACCCCATTTCAGCATTGTCACTCAGGTTGACAGTGAATTCTAGATATGAGCACGATTTTACGGATCATTTTCACAGCGCAGCATTCTCTGGCCACATGTTATACTGTCGATCTTTCAAGCCTTCCTGAACCTGAGCGTGACCTGAAAAGACTAATGACTGTTCTAAAATCCAGACTGATGAATAAAGCTAAGTGAGCATTTTCGAGTGACTGGAACAGCTAAAAAAATCATTTTAATACACAGACTGATAGATAAGCAAATATTGAATTGTAAATAGTCTCTTTTAACCTATTAATTCTTTTCTCTTAATACATTTCATGATTTTAAATACTTTGTACAGCTGACCTTGTTTTGGACCATTTGTATGTTTTTGTTTGAATTCCCTCCATTTTTTTCATGAAGCATTTTGCAATGTCTGTTTTAGACAAATAGTGTTATTGTTAGCCACTATTGCAATAGATCAGTAACTTGTAACTTAATGCCAACTTGATTATTAAAAGATTATTTGGGACAACCTTCCCAAATAAATGAGAAAAAAAGTAACATGACAAAAACTTAATAAATGAATGAATCCGAATTTAATGTATTCAGGATCATGTTTCCTCACCATATGCGTTGGAGCTTTTACTGGGCTGTCTCCCACATATCTTTTTCATTTCAAAAGCCGATCCATTTTGTGTCACTGCATCGTAGCGAATGTAGCTAGCTAACTGTGGTAGAAAATGTCTCTACCTGATGAGGTGTTTGATTGTCGTGGTGATATTCAAACTTAACAGGTCATTGAAATTATACATTTTTTTGAATTTATGTGAATTAGCAGTACCCCTGCCTCCGGAGCCCAGTGGATGATGCTCTGAGGCCCACAGTGGGCCACAGCCCACCGGTTGAGAGTAGCTGCAATATATAATAGATCATTTTTTATCTGTTTGATGCATGAAATAATACACATTTCAAATTAAAGTTTTACATGATTATAAAATATACAAAATAAATACAAATGGTTACTATGTTTATTAGCATATTGTCTTTTTTATTGTGTAGGATTTAACTGGCCTCACTGGCAATAATGAGTAATACAGCAAGTTCATGCCAGACGTGGCAATAAAACCTGACACAAAAGCTAACAGAAAATTAGGAAATATGCGGACACTGTAACAATATCACTGAATGTACCTTTATTTTTGGCAAGAATCTAAATACCAATGGGATGTCATTGCATGGGGATACTAGCAACATTTAAATAAGCTTATAGATATTTAGCCCTTAGTAAAAAGACATTTAAAGGGTTTATTGTTTCGGTGGACTGATAAAATAGTCTTCCCTGTAAAAGCATCTTTAATACTTTTAAAGGTTCTTAATAATATTTATTAAATACTACTTTAAAACGAAAGGCCGTCATTTTAAGAATTCTGGATTATTTCAGTAATTTTGTGCAGCTCACTATTTTTTATTTTAAAAATGTGTTTTCAATTTAAAAGGAACTACTCTTTAAATAATTAGTAACTGATTACTCACTAACTTCGCTCGGCATGGAAGCTGTTTTGCCTCCGTCTATATGGTATAAAATGTATTCTTGTGTCACCAATTTAGGAAATCGATTACGCTGCGTAAACACCTGTTGTAATACTCCAGACAGACTGACTTAAACTTAATGCTCTTACGTGTGAGATAATTAAACACACTTAACAATGTCGAGCAGCACAATGGACACCATCATCGACAGTACCAACCAAAAACTGAGCTGAATTTAAAAAAAAGAGACTTGCTGTTTAGAACAGGTGACCGAATCTTATGTGAAACAAGCACCTTATCATGACTTGAACTAACTACGCGGCTCCGTGAGGTCCATAGCTTTCTGTTACAAAACTATGCTTAAACGGTTGACCTTACCTGGGAATCCAACTTCTGGATAAACCGGTGAAGAAGAGAGCTTCGTCGGTGTGGCACGCAGCTATGTCCCAGGTTTACGTTGTACATAGAGCTACTTCATCTTTTGTTATCGTTTTATCTGCAAATGAATCATTTTGGACAAATTTGCCAGTTGTACGAACGGTTTCGGGAAATAAGCTGAGAGTTTCGCCGTTTCAAACGCAGCACTTCAGTCCGTATCCTACTTCAGGATACAAACCGCGAACGACACACTGACACACTCTTGAGTTTATATTAGCTAAGCTAACCTAGCTCCATCCATTGACAACAGGGATAACAAGTGTAGGAAAACTTAGCGCAAGCGCGCCATCTATCGTTAGCTTACAAGTAAGGTAAGATTTGATTTGGAAAACTTTGTTCAACTTGATGCTTAGAGATAAATATATATTGTAACCCTAAAGTTAAGACTTTAACGATGCTCTATGGATGGTGAGACATAGCTAACGTGAGTAAATCGCTAATTAACTAGCAAACTGCTAGTAGTATTAACTACTAACAGTTAGCGTTACCGCTAACGTTAAGCTAACTTTATTCGAGGGGAGCGCGTACGTTTCCATGACAACCTGTAGGGTAGACAGGGTACACAGAGGGGCCAAACTTAACCGATTCGCGGAAGTAGTTGAATGCTAAAACGTCAGCTATCACTGTAGTTGTTTCAAACTGTCTGAAAACCAACATATTAACTGAGTAATTCATCAAGAGAGCACATTAAAGAATTTATTTTAAGTTTGTTTACAATATTTTTAAAGCATGTTTAAGAATTGGGGAACATGGCTTGGAATAGAAAACGAAAATGACCAAGTTAAAGAAGAAGACCAGTCTGTTGTTAGTGAGGATCAGAATCATGACATAAACAAACCGACTGAAAGCGAGCAGAGCAGTGCTGTTGAGGACGATGCTCAACCGCCTCAGCTTCTTCAGAAAGCTAAGGGCTTCAGCGGTAAGTCTCATGAAAGTTAGTAAACTTAGTACTAGCAGTTGGATTCGATTTTCAATGTGTTTAGTCGCTTTGCTTCTGGATCCGTGCAACATCAATAATGTCTGTAAATTCTTGATTCTTTCCAGGTTACATTTATGATTTCGCCAGTAGTGCCTCAAAGAAACTGTCCGAGTCCGTCGTTGAAACAGCACAAACCTTAAAGAAAAGTGTGGAGGAAGGGAAGATAAATGGCATTATCGATAAGGTTGATATCTCTTGGTGCCTGTCTTCATTGAAATGTTTTCACCTCCTTCTTTGTTTTTCGGCCTATTTAATGATGTTTTCTACCCTCAGACCATACTGGGTGATTTCCAGAAAGAACAAGAAAGGTTTGTACAGGAGAAAAAAGTGAAAAAGTTTGGTAAGTGCTGAATAGTATGTTTATTATCCTTTATATTCAGTATATAAGCATGATATATAAGTATATTATATTACAGTACAGTACCTTAAGGCTAGTTTTTTTCTAGGTGCTGCTGTGCCACCATGGATTGGTTATAATGACGAGGACACAGTACAGCAACAGATTTTAGCTCTGTCAGCTGTGAGTATTATTCCTCATAAAAAGTTTGTTTTGAAGTAGAAAAATTGTATGCATCAATATACTGTAATTTCAAGAAAAATGTAACATCAGTTTGTTTCTTTATTTCTTGACAGGACAAAAGAAATTTTTTGCGAGGTCCTCCTGCCGGTGTGCAATTTCACTTTGACTGTGAGCAAATGTATCCAGTCGCCATGGTGATGTTGGAGGAGGATGAGCTCCTTCGGAAGATGCGCTTCCATCTGGTCCCCAAACAGTGAGAGTGTTTTGTCACTCACATAGTGCTTTGTCCTGTGTTTTCATCCTGTGCATCCCTGCACAAGAGTGGGCTTGTTAAAAAATATATATTTATTTTATTCCATCACAAAGATGGCTGCCTATTCCTCTATGTCATTCATTTTAGGGTGAAAGAGGAAGTCTTCTGGAAGAATTACTTCTACCGTGTGTCCTTGATAAAACAGTCGGCTCAGCTCACAGCTCTAGCAGCGCAGCAGGCTGCTGAGTGGAGAGAGGTGGAGAAAACTGGAACCAATCCTGAGGCTGTTCATCAAAAGGGTAAAACTATAGTACCTGTGTTTAGTCTTAATGTTGTCAGTGAAAAAAACAAAGAATTAATTTCAGTTCGTAACCTCTCACACACAAAACCAGGGGTGGAGGAAGTACTCAGATCTTCTCGTTAAGTAAAACTAGTAATACCGCAGTATATAGATGCTTTGTCTGTTGGACGTAAAAGCCCTGCATTAGCATCAAAGTATATTAAACTACCAAAAGTATTTGTATACATTATGCAGAATTGCCCATTTCAGAATACATTAATGTGTAATCACTTTAAATGTGAAATCACTTTATTTATTTATTTATTCACAGAGACAATGCACATTAATCAACATCACTGTAAATGTGCCAGTGTTAGCCAAAAGGCTACTTTTCAACTGTTGTCCCTCAGCCAGGTGTTAGATTGGCCATTAAAAAAAAACCCCCAAAAAACACAACATATTAGGTTAGAGCCGTAGAAGGCAAAACACCAACAGCTAAACAATAAAAAGCTTAAAGGAGTAAAGCTGCATCATGCAAAGAACATAACAAGCAAACAATTAATACAAACAGTTTTAAGCAGACAAACAACACTAAAGTAGTAAAGCAGCATCATGCAAAGAACACGAAGCAATCAAACAATTAATACAAACAGTTTTAAGCAGTTACAATATGACAACATAAAAAC
>JBBPCS010000375.1:2080188-2110936 GCA_037974645.1 Hollardia meadi
TAGCAGCTGCTAAATGTATGGCTAATTTTAATTTATATATATATAATATCTTCATTTACACACTGCTGGGTAGCTTGTGTATTTCCCACTGGGAACAAGTAAAGCATTATTGATTAAATATCAGTATTTATTTATTGATTATATTTTGTATTGTTAATCTGAATATGCCAAGTAACTAAAGCTATTACAGAAAATAGAAATACTCAAGTAAATTACCAGTACCAATGTACGTGTAAATGTAAATGTACTTTGCTACTTTCCACCAAAGCACCAAAAGCATTGACATAAACAGGTGTTTTTGCTAAATGTTGTGTCATAAACTGAAGTGAGTTAACTGTAGCAAATGTTTGAACATGGAACTTTTTGATCATAGGCTTAGGGGCTAATTGTTATGTTAATACCAGCAGTTGGAAAATTCTCAAAAAAGGATTACTCTGCACTATTATTGTTATTAAGAAAGTATGAATATCACCTTATACTGTCTTTGAGTATATGTGAGAGACAATGTTTAAAAAAAAATTATTTTTGCAGATGTAGTGAAATGGAAAACTCCCCCAGCCCTTCAGAGCACCAAACCAAAGACAAGTGAGGTAAGTCATGTGTTTTCAAAGAATAAAATACCCAAGAAAAGTATTCACCATAAAGCAGTAGTTGGAGGAAAATAAGTGTAGCTAGAGTCTGACCTCCTTCCGTTTCTGTTATGAAAGGATGAAGAGGAGATCTCCACCAGCCCGCCTGTGTCTGAATTTGTGAGTGATGCTTTTGACTCGTGCAAGATAAATGAGGACGACCTGCGCAAAGAAATGGAACAGCTGGTTCTGGACAAGAGGGAACATCCAAACACACAACGGGGTGAGTCGTTTTGTTTCACTGGGTCGTCGTAGAATTAGCAGGGATCATCGGTGTTCAATGACTGACTCGACATTGGGTTTTTCAGAGGAGACCGCTGACTGGGAGAGAGAGCTGCAGGAGGAGCTGCAGGAGTACGACGTGTTGGATGATACTGAGAACCGTGATGACAAGTGGGACAGGGAGATTGAAGAGATGCTAAAGGAGGACAGTTAGGAGACACCTAGACAGCGTCCTGCAGCCTTTACTGTTTGAAGGTCAGAAACAGCACGTGACTAAAGATTTTCCTCTCCCACTGGAATGATGCATTTCAATATCGGTCCGCTAAGAACCCTCAAGACAGAGAAATAGCACTGATAATCATTAACATTTCACGGAACTGTTTCTGTGGCCTGAATAGTTTTATGAGTAAATATTTAGTATTGTCTCTTGCAGTTCAAAGAAAAGCAGACTATCATCCTGCATCTCAAGTTCATAATGTGATAACTTAAAGTTGCTACTTTTAGCTAACATCAGTCCCCACAAGTTACTGGTCATACCGGACCAAATTAGGCTGTATACAGAACCGAGAAAGCGTGCATTTATATTACATTCATATTCAATTTGTGTAATGTTCATTTGTAAATTGGATTTAAATATTCATTTGTAAGAGGAAGAGTGTGATGTCTTCTTTCAAGAGTTACATTTTAGGTTCTAATAATGATTATAAATATTTCAAGTTTTAAAACATCCATGTACAAACAAATGCTGCCTAACTATTAAAATTAAAAGATCTTTATCGTATGACTGAGCCAATTCTTTTTATACATGGAAGTTATGCTGTGTTGGCTGCTAATATTATGGTATATAATGCACAGGGCTTGTAATGGACCTTGGGCCCTGACGTATTTTACCCACACTAGTACAATCCCTGTTCAAAACATGCCTGTTTGGCATGGGCCGATTTCTTGGCCTCCAGTATTGCCACTTGCAGCTTTCTCGAAGAACCGCTCATCCAAACTACTTGACACTTGACCGTGCACGTCCTCAGCAATACACCCGCCAAGTGTGAAGTCGATCGGATGAACGGTTGTCTGGTAAATCCAAGGGCAGACATACAGACGGAGATTTTTTCCATTTTAGTAAGATGGTCAAATGGATGACTGGACATTTATAGTTTTTGTCTCCACATGCACACATATACTATAAATGCTGACACAATGTACAATGTGGAGAAGTGCCAGTCCGAACAAGCAAGGTGTTCTTCCTGGTTGCCTTAAATATTTAAACTTCAGTGCAGTTTTTTAAAATTTGAATTAAACCTTAACATTTATTAGTATCTAAAATGTGTTGACTTTTTCTGTTTCCATATAGGTTTCTGAATACCTTATGCACATTATTTTTATATGTCTTAATAAATGTCTAACAACACTTTGAGACACATTTACTTAAAAAAAAAAAACTGGGCAGTTCAGAATAAGGAAACAAGCAGTTTGTCACAGTACAGCCTCTCTGTATGCTTTATTTCTGAACTTGACAGGAGAACAAAACCTTTCCTTCTTTTATTCATGTCTGTAGCAGTAAACAACACAATGTACCCTCTGTGAGTACAACACAAGTCCAGTAATGTAATACACAGGTTGCTCTCATGCTGTAACTACTGTACTCACAAACGCCATATATTCTATCAGTCACACTTCTGAGATAAAGTATATCATACAGAATAAATTAGACATGAAAATGCCTAATTGAAGTTCTATAAAAGTGATAAGAGGAAGAGGTATAAATATTTTCAACGTGCCAAACAATAGTGATTTATAGAAGAATGAAAACCATAAAAAAGTGAGTAGCTAAGAAAATCTTTTTTTTTTTACTGTAACATAAACATCAAACGCAGAAAAAGAATGCCATTTTTATGATATTTGTACAGTCCTGTGTCCAAGGCATTTTATGTGTGTCTGTGTATGTGTGGCATGTTCTTTTTCCTTTTTTTTAAAAACAGTGGCTGGAGTAGTTTTGGCTTGTAAAAAGAAAAAATAATCTTGCTATGGTTTATGACACTTTTGCTATTTTATGCACAGTCGTGTTAGCTCTCTTTTGTTTCCAGAGTTAGTAGTAAATAGGTAGTTTACAGGCTATATAGTAGCCTATGTCAGAGGCCGAAGCTTCTTTGTTTTGTTTTTTTTCATTTTGAATCGCTACCAATGTGGGGTAGACAGTGAACCGGCGTTAAAATGGTTACGACTGTGCTGCCGTAAAGCCAAATGCTCAGAATTGGCAGAAGTGCCTCAGTCAACTAAATATCAAACGGTTTACTACAGAGTATATACAAAGAGGGAAACAGTCATTTACAGTATGCTCCCATTTTATCCATCTCCAAAAATTCTCATCTCCTACATTCTTAAATCACACCTAATGCATCTCTGATCTTAAGTTAAAGCTGCATTTATGGATGTTTTGATAAAAAAATGTTTTCTTCTGCCACCTTGTGGACAAAAAATGTATCAATGCAGCTTCAAGTGAAAACATCCTGCCTCTTAAATTTGGCCTAGTCGACCCTGGTTACGTACTTAAAGTGATGGAACATCTTTGATTTAGTGAAATATTTTTATCACAAAAAAAGAGAAGCACAGTAGAAAACACGATTAAACAGAAGTCAATTGAGTTCTTGCAGACAATACATGAATAAAACAAACTCTGTATTTATCTGCTACACTGCAGTGGCGTGCAAATGCAATTGGTGATTTCACTTGAAATGAATGGACATCCATCAGCTATTAAGACTTTCAGCATTAAGTGAGATCCTGCTATTAGAAACCAATAGAATGTGATAACGGCCTGCCTCATCATCGTCTTCATCCACAGTCATTTCACTTCAGACTGCAGTGCTGTATTACAGTGTATGTACAGTGGGTATATTTCATTGAAAAATATGGTCAAGTTCATGATAATTACAATGCAATGTTAAAGAAATAAAGGCTACATGAAACAGAACTCTTTGGTTTTGTTACTGTAATACTTTTGAATATATCCCGTCCTTTAAGTCTAACACATTTGAAATTCAGCTCATTAAAATTCATTAAAAATACTTTACAGGAGAGAGTGATTTCAACAGCTTTGGTCAGATTAAAATCAAGCAGTTCACTCAGTCCAGCATCTTAATGTGGACTGGAAAGAAGCAAAAATTTAAAAAAAATAAAAACCTTGTCTATGCTGCATTTTCTCTTAGTAACAGTTAACGTCATCAAACTGAACAAATAAATAACTCAGTGGGAAATACCCAAACAGTGCTACATTGTTCGTCTCAGAAAAAAAGAAGAAAACAAAGGCAGAGTCGTGTGTGTGTGTGTGTGTGTGTGTGTTTGCTCAAAGGTGAATTGGAGTTATCAGCTACATGCAGCGAGTAGCTGGCAGATGGAGTGTGTGTGTGTGTGTGTGTGTGTGTGTGTGTGGCAAGTGGAGGATGACGAGGACCGTGTTTATGTCAGTCCAATTTCCTCCAGAACGCTGCGTGGGGTCTCTGCATCCTGTGGAGGGAGAGAGAAACCATAGCTCCAGTGAAGTGCTCGGTGAGCCACTCAAATGCACACACAAACAAGGAGGCCATGTTATACCTGGTGTAATGTCACCGCCACCGTTCACCCTCTACAGCTGCACTTATCAATTTTTCCATTAACGTTGAATCAAATGAATACAAACAAGGTGAAAGGGGGTGGCTTGTAGTGAAGAACCAAAAATTCTGTTCAGTACAGCCTCCGAATTCTACATTAACATTTGGGAATTTGATATTGCGAATGGTTCTTCTTCTTTAAATGCAATTAGTTGTTAAATTTAAATGTGTCCTGTGGAGTTTACTAACAAATAAAAGTTTGTTTAAATTCAGAGTTTCTCACCTAAATGCATTGTGTGTATCTTTGAAGCCTACCAAATGTGCTGAGTGCATTTTCTGCATCATAAAACATTTGCAAAGCTGATTTTTTTTTTTTTTAAATCTCTCATTTTTGACATCCATGTTTGCTAGCTAGCAGTCCTTCTTGTCTTCAGAAGCACATTGCTGCACTTTGTGTTTTACTTCCAGGAGTGATTGCACAACCTGTGCTCATGTGCATGACAAAAACAAAACAGGGACTCTCTAGTAAAAACATTGCTGAATGGCGTTACCAGTGGTCCAAAACTCCACAGGGCACCTTTAAAGCTGCATTAATCAACATATTTTATAGTCAAATTAAATGTAATAAATGCAGGGGAGGTAAAGGGGGAGGTTCACGTTCCACATTCTACATTAAAATAAGAGAATCTGATATTGCACATAATCCTTGAATTAATATATAATCAATATATATATATTTTTTTTTTAATATTAACGTTGAACTAACAACTCTTTAATTCAGTTTACCTTCAAATTCTACATTAATATTTTGGAATTTGATACTGAAATTAGAAGTTAAAGCTATAATAATCAATATTTATATTCACACACACACACACACACAAAACAGGATGAAAAACAGATGACCTAATATGCATGCCATTCACAATATACCATTTTCAAGGCAGACATTTTGTCTTGTTGAAGTGAAAAAAGTGTAAACAATAACATTAATAATGGCTCCAAGTCACAGTAAGACACTGTCAGAGTATGCACAATACCAATACCATACAAAACACCTTAAACATTATACAGGAAACCATGGTAGCCTGTGGCAAAAAGAAAAAAGCACTTACTTTGGCATCCTAAAACAAGGTTCAGCAAAATGTAAAGAGAGAAATTTTATCAGAGTAGTGAAACAGAAATCTTTCTTTAGACCCCTGACGTGTCGTTCAGCCCAGATCTTGTAACATAAACTATGCATCGTTTACCAATTTTACATTTTCCACACTTGGTGTAGATTTTGTTGGAACGATGAATCCTTTGTCAACTATTATGCAGGTATAGGACATCTTCATCTGCAAAGCAAATGGAACTTAGCACCATTTAGTGGTGAGGTTATCAGGTGTTAACAGAACAGTTGCGGTAAAAACCAAATTATTGAATGTCAGTGTGAATTTCTGAGGGGTCACGTGGGGGGGAAAAAACACCATGAAACAGGCACCGGTCATTTATATTAAAGAAAGACTCCAGTGTGTTTAAATGACAAATAATCATAAACAATTTATTCATTTTATCAACTATATACATTGATAAAATATCATCTGTTTATCATAATAGGCTGTTTTTCTTAGTAGGACACAGATAAACAATGAAAGATCAAACATTTTAAGTGCTTAGTGTGCATTTATAATACATGAAGAATTTGTAATACTAATAATTTAAAGTGTGCTTAAATGTCTATTATCAGTATAATGTTAAAAGAGCCCTTAATCAGTGCAATAACAGATATTTATTTAGCATTAATTCCACTTTTGTTATTTATTTAAATGGGAAATAGCCAGGATCAAATCAAATTATTTAAAAAAAAATGTAAAAAAAAACAACATTTATAATATTGAGACTCTATAAGGTCGTCTAATGTGTGCTATGGTCAGAACTAGGGTCTTTTGTGGTCTTAATAATTGTACCATCAACTCCTAGAAATCACAACAAGGACAATATCTACAAGTCAATAACATACAGTATGATCTGAAGTGAGAAGACAAAAACCAAACGGTCAAGGACAAATCCACAGAAAAGATGATAAAGGAACAGAAAACACATGGCTTCTAATGCACTCACTTCCCACCCATGGCTGACGTAATGAGGAAACCAATAAAAATATGAAATATAAATGAGCGAATGAACACCTCTGTGACATAATTATTACTTAAGTGTGAAGCCTGGAATCTTCCAGTAGCATCAGTTCATCATATTTTGTGATCTGGTCTTCAGGCATCTTTTTTCAAAGAGTGTGTTTACACTCAAATACTTGTGCCTTGAACGTATACTGAATGCCTAAACACTGGCATTTGTGCACCACACGGGGCAGATTTTCACCATAGTTTTTTGTGAAGATGTGTGATGAATGTGATCCGTCTTAAACCAGTTTATTTTCAATCAGGTGCCATCATGATCCAACAGTGAACAGATTTTCTTTCAGCCCACAAAGGTTTCACTCTTGATCTTGGAAGCAGGTCAAATGATCTGTTAAAAATCTTAAATTAGTGAAATTAACTGGGTTAGGGTTAAGAGTTAAGAGCTCTTAGGGTTAAGAGAAGCCATCTGTTTCCAATCCTCCTCGTTTAGAGAAGCAGGTCACATTTTCTATTGAAAGTAAAAAAAAAAAGGGGCACCCTAACACAAGGTCCACTTAGCTCCGGAGCAAATCTTGTCAATGGACCTTGAATTTAACATTTAACATTTCCTGGGAGCACTTTGGTAGCCAAATAGCTAGTGCCCATGCAACCTGGCTGTGCAGCCTTTACAACATTGCTGGTTTGATTCCAGCTTTTGTTGCATGTCATACCCCTCTATTCTGCTTCTGTTGTCTAATAAAGGGCAACAAAATAATCTTGAAAAAATAAGAGTTTTCTGTCAAACAGCATACTTTGGATCATGATGAACTTGATTCATTACAGTGGAAATGGCAAAGAGAGGTATTCAACTGGTGCAATGGAACTAAAAAGTGGACGAATGACATGCATGTAACAGTATATCAGTAAATATGTGTTATTAATAAATATAATGATGCCAAACTTCAGTATAATCGGATGATATTCCAAAGTCTGCCTATTCCAACCATCCAAATGTTTTCATCATTTATCATAAGTTCATCACCATAAGTTTTCAGTTGATTTTTAATATTGTGACAATGTTGTATCAGGACTGTCATGTGTAGTGTAGAGCATCGTCACACCCCCAAACTAAAGACAATGCCAGGTGCTCAGAGGGCAGAAAGAAAGGTGCCAGGCACTGAGGAGCTCAGCATGCACGGTGGACAGCAGCGGCATCAGCAGCGATGGCAGCCAATCAGTACACAGGCACATTAAAGTACTCATGACGGGGCTGGGGGAGAGAAACGCACACAGCTTAGACAACAAGGCAACGTTTAGTCGTAACAGCCACCTCACACAGACATTCACAGTACATGCAGGAGACAGTGCAGCAGGCTGGAGGTATCACTTCAGACAAACTTTTTTCACCACTGTTCAGTCTTTATATACCTAAAGGAATAGTGAATTTTTTTGGGGGGGAGGGGAATAGGCTTATTCACTTTCTTGCCGAGAGTGGGACGAGAAGATAGATGCCTTTCTCATGTCGGTATGAGATGATGCTTGTGCCTGGAGTTGGTTAGCTTGGTGTCAAGACTGGAAATATGGGGAAACAGCTAGCTTGATTCCGTCCAAACATAAAAAAAACAAACACCTACCACCCTCTAAAGCTCATTAATTAACATGTTTAGTATGCTATGTTTTGGAGCGGCACAGACACTCTAGGAAGCCACTAGCCCAGCCAAGAATAGTTTCACCTCATAACCCCCTGTAAGACAACAAACTGCTGTTTTAACATTTTATTTTTTATTTGGATTTAACAAACAAGATACAATATGTCCATCTGTAAGCTTTTTTACTTTTGTGCAGAGCCAGACAAGCTATTTCCCCCTATTCCCAGTCTTTATGCTAAGCTAAGCTAACGGTCCCCAGGCTGTAGCTTCATACTTGGCAATCTTATCTGACAAGAAAGTGAATTCTAATAATAAAAAGTCAAACAAACTCACAAAGGTGTTTATGTCTTTGTTCGGTCTGAAAGTAAGCTGAACAATGAGCTTAGCTTTTTTTAAAATTCTGATTGTCTTTGGGAAAACACATCCACAAGTCTGTATTGCATAAGTAAAGGAAAAAAATATGCTCAATTATCCAAAAAAGTAAAATGTTTTATTTTGAGCGAACTATTTGACAGATATGTGGATGTGGTTTCAAGTTCACAAAGTGTCAACTATCCAAACTGCAGAAATTTAATCATACAGAAAATAAACAAAGACAAACAATAAACAAAGACAGACTGTGACAGACTTTGTTTTCAATAAAAACATGTATTGTGGGCTGGTGAGAGGCTAACTAGTGACATGAGACCAAAAACTCCTAACTATCAAGAAATCGAGCTACAGACAGACTGATACATTCAACTAGTTATGACTAGAGGAGTCTAGCAGTATGGAGGGCCTAAATCCACAGACAGAGAGTAATCACCTCAGCCGGCCTAATTCTGGAAAAGACCAGAGGACTCAGAGACCATATTTGGGACCATCACACCTGTGAGGCAAGCAGTTTTATAAGTACAAATAAACAGAATTAAGCACCACTGGTCAACTTGGATCATTGTAAATTCTCTGAGGAACCTACAGCATCTACACATCTACTGTATGTGCTCGGGGAGCAGGAGGCTAACTGTGCACCAACACAATAACAATGGCCCCTTCATGGGGACGTCTATGCTCAATTCATCTCTGAAGTCTCGCATGCAGAGTTGAGTCTTCCGAGGCATCATTATTCTAAAAGAAGATGTGCTTGCTGGCACCACAGTAATGGCCAGCTACTGAGAAATCTTTCATTAAAGGCTTAAAATAACTGTAAGCAAATCTCCTGTGGCATGTTTTCCACGTAATTACTGCACTATGCACTTACTAATTCCTTCAAGCCAGAGGCACTCACTCCAAATGTGCCCCCAACTCAAGCTCCAGCATTAGTTTCACTAGCTTATATATACACATTATATTTAGATGTTTTAAAGGATGACGATCATTTTTGTCTCCAATGATACATATTAGGGAATGCATTGCGTTTACTTGATCATACAGTATGCCATCAAACAAACATTTTATCTCCTATAAATGGCCATAATGGGGAGGCACTATAAGAACAACTAATTATTAATTCATAAGTTATTTTCTTTGGTCCACAAATGAATTCTGGCTGGTGATATTCTTATGCTTTTATTTTTGTCATCAAATTCATTCCATTAATATTTATTTTGAGCCAATCCCGTATAGTACACTCTTCTGCGAGAGCACCAAATGTGTATTATTCCACGACTGAAAATAGTCCCTAACAAATGCACTATTTACGCTTGTTTGAGTAATGTGGGATAAAAAAATGCAGTGATCAGCCTTATTAAAAAAAATTATTTAAATGTTTCTGAGCTGTTTTTACAGAAGTTGCTCTTCAGTAGCGAGGCTGAGTGCAACAGATTAAAAGAGGCAGATTAACACATGGTTGGTTTTGGTCTTTTCATTGGCTTTTTTGATAACATAATATTAGAAGATGACGTTTGTGTAAAACGGTGCTTTTGGGTCACATAACACCACGTACAAAACCTGCGTAATGAATATAAGTAAATGTAAAATACCATTGCAACATATATTATTGTTCATAAAAATCCTTTTCCACCATTTCAAAACAACATAAAGACTCATTAGTCTGAGCATTTCCATTCAGTGCTGTTAGTAAAACAACAGGCTAGTCTTCACACAGGCAGCATAGCTCTTTCATTTATCCATGAAAATGGTTACAGTCTAAATTTGACATTTATTCTTGAATTTAAATGTGTAGGATTTAGTGGCATCTAATGGTTTCAGGCTGCAACCAACAGCACACCCCTCATCTCACCCTCTCCTGCGGTGGCCGCTAAAAGTGCAAATGAAAATGCGACAGGCCCACTCTAGAGCCAGCGTTGAACTGGGCCACTGTAGAAACATGGCGGTGCAACATGGCAGAAGACCTGCTCCCTCTGTAGATATAAAAGGCTCATTCTAAGGTAACAATTTAAATTCAATTTCTACCATAGATACCCTACATCCTACACTTTAAGAGTAACTTTAAAAAAAAAAAAAAGAAAAAGATGGTAAGCTGCATCCATGGAGAATAAAATTCAAATAAATCTTTATCTGCTACAATGTAATGTAATGTAAAAAAAAAAAAAAAAAAAATTTAAAAAGGTTAAATCGTGTTGGATTATACTGCCTGTTAGTGAAAGTGAGTGAATTCAGACATGTTCTGAATGTTGAGTTCATGCCCGTTATGACCCTTTACATTGTGTCATGTATTCTTCACTCAAGAGTCACACTGACATGCAGTTATAGTCCACAGCACGCAGACCTGGAAACCCATGCTGACTGACTGACTGACTGCACCAGTCTAGTAGTTACCAGCTGCCTGGACGGAGGCATGGAAGGACTCGAGGCCCATTACAAGATCTCCTCATTTGGCAAACTTCCCCAGTCTTCACCCTGGCTCTAACAAAAACAATACATTGAGTCAGTCAGAGACCCTCATTCTCTCCCCCTCTCGAGGTAAAGCCGGATTGGCACTCTTGTGATTTTGACCCCATTTCTTTCACAGTGAGAATATGGACTACACTGTTAAAAATGGCTGCTCACTCCATAGCTGCACACATTTTAAAAGGACAAAGCTACATAAAGAACTTAGCATAAGCCTTTGCGGATGACAGTACAGTATGTTCTCTACAGTACAGCTAGCTGATGGTCCTGCTGACTGGAAATCAATGAACAGCTTCGCAGCCGGTCCTCAGAGATTATAGACTTGGCTGTGCAGCAGCTGCTTCACAGCTAATGGTTATCAGCCACATTTGGATCTTCTCATGCTTCATGACTTCATTGCTCATTTCTTTACTGACTTGTAGCCACTTTGTGTTCCAGGTTTGGTATTTATGGTTTGAGCTTATAAACTTGTTTTCATGACATACGTTTTCTTATCCATCTTATCCATTACCTTGCGCATGTAGCAACATTATAAAGATGGTGAAGGACTCAAATCAAATCTATGGAGCAAATAATGAAGATGGATCTATCACACATCAATGAATGACAAAGGCAAAAAACTGTAGTTTTGGTTAAACATAAAATGGAAACAGACCGACAGGTCTTGAGGTGTAGCTCTTGGAAAATGAAACTCTCTGATGGCATGATAACTCAATAATAACTCTGCAGCTGCACTGGAAATAATAACTTCATATTTCATATGATCAATGATGCAGCAGGAAAAACAGAAAAGCACGGCCACATCAGGCGTGGTATGTTGCCGACTTTATTGTTAAATTCATGCAGAGTTCTCTAAACATCAACACACTGATTTTTATTCGTGATATTGGTCATATATCAGTGTACACATTAGCAAATTTGCAAAAAATCATGTATTTTTAGGTACATTTAATCCATAATTTTGATTATTTCAGGTTCTGCAGCACATGTGTTACTGTTACTCAAAATTGTCTGTGTTGAATGTTAAAAAAAAATTTTGTCAGAGATCTACTAGATTTTAATGGTTTGTCAGCAGTGGCCTGATTTTGCTTCCCAGAACTCATTAGCAGTAGCCTTTTGGCTCACTAAGTAACTAAATGTGGAGCAAACCCATCCTGCTGGCACTGATCAGGTCTATACTAGACTGCTGTGTAATGCCAAATACTGTTTGCATTTCTACCTCTAGTATGCAATATTTTACCTCTTTCAAAATATTTTTTATTTTGTCGTTTTTAACAATTAAAAGAACAACATAGTAAACCACTTAAAGATTCCTCATCAGTTCTGTAACCACAAAGTAAAGATATCTGAATGTTTAAGCTCTTGGTTAGCTGTGGTGTTGAGACCAGTGTTTGTTGGTGTGCTGCTGCATTTGCTTTCAGTCAGCATCACAACAGCAGTGACACGATGTTTTTGCTACTGTAATTATGCCCCCTGTATACTAATCTAGTCCATGAAGTGTTTGTGTGGTCTGAGCAGCGAACACAATGAGGCTTTGTTTGTGGGCTGCAGCCTGAGCTCCTGTCACGTCAGCCATCAAACCAAGACTGCAAAGAATGTGTCAAAACTCAGAGTGCAGAATCAAAACGTTTTAGTGACACTGAGAGGGAGAACTACATTTTATGTATGGAATAAATAATGTAAGTAATAATGAAACGTGGTTAGATTCTGAGCATATTGCATTTCAGTGACACTAACAATCTATCGGCTTGTTATCAAATATCTCGATGTATGAAAGTTAAGCAAAAATATGCTGTTGACAAAGACTTATTGATGAATGAGAGGTATTACCGTTACATCAAAGTCAATATGAAGCAGAAAAAACACACCAATAACTTCTGTATTTATGGTATTTAGTATGAAATATTGCTGTTGTTGGTATGTTGCTTCTGCTGGCTTTAGTGTTGTGTTGGTGACTCTACAGTACATCTAACTCTACTGATCTAACACTACAGCAAGGGTTATTTGGGTTTTTACAAACTGTACCTGCAAAGAGGCGCATCTGAAAGTCTATATTCTGAAAATCACAATGTTAAAGGAAAAGAATGTCAGCTGAATCAGCATCATGCAAACTAAATGGAAGACAATAAAGCACTGTGAAGCAAAGGAAAGGAAAAATCACAAGAAATAAAATGTCAAATATTGGTGAGAAAGGCTGCAAAATTCAACTGAATGCCCCACTGTAGTCATGCATGCAATAAAGATGGATTTAGGAGTGGACGTCAGGAGTCCAACACTGAGCAGTGGGAGAAAATGTGCAAGAGAGAAAACACCATGAAGCACTGGCAGCCTCACGTGACCTCCCTCCACCTGGTAGAGCAGTGAGGCCAGTAAGACAGGTGAATGCAACATTCAAGACTCTCTTTGAGCAGAGGATAACGTAGCTTCTCTACTCTACAGCTACTCCAGTTAATGTTGTGGGGTTCATCTTTTTTTTTTTGGCAACAAGATCCACATTTCTTCGAGTGACTTTAAAACATTCAGTCTGACTTAACCTGAGTATTATAATTAGAAGTCTCTCTGAGAAATACCTCTCATAGCTCACATTAGCGCTGTGATAAGAGCTAAACAGGAACACGTTTTTTAAACTGTGGTTTGAAACAGCATCTAAATTACCATACCCAAAGTATTTAAATATTTTAAGTACTCTGAGTACTCTTAAGTTTTACTGACATGAGTAAAAAATTAAAGTTTTGATTGTTATTGGCGAAGTCTGCTGTTCCAGCGCTGGATTCAAATTGTCCAAGTATTCACAAACGATTGAACATGTTATAATTGTTTTATCTAATTAATGTAAGCCTGTGTACTGTTTACTCTCTCGCAGGAGTATCAGAGATGTATGAAGTTACTGCTAATGCTAACCAAACATTTCAAACTGCCGCTACTTCACATTAAAACCATTCAACTCTGCGAAAACCTGGGGTGGCTTTTATTGTGAAGCAGTCACAGGAAACACAATGTACTTGTCGCGAAGGTTAGCGCCGACTGCGACGTTCATCCAAAAATATGTTGACAAAACAAGACAACAGTTACTTCTCTACATTTCTTATCAGTCAATTATTTCTAAATGTTGTATCAATTAATGGAGCAAAAAGGAGCAGCCACAGTGAGCACGTTCCCAGCACATTTTCAGTGTGCACATAAAAAAAATAATTTTAAAAAGGTACAAATATAATTTTTTTAAAAGCTGAATGCAACAAAGTGCAATGAAAACAGACTAATTGAATAAAAAGTATTAAACAAAACATGCTGTTATCACTTGAAATCACTGAAATCTGTATTTACTGTTGTAGCAGTGCTGGTGTAAAATATACTAATTCACTCCTCTAACTCTATTTCATCTGACTTTGATCTGTAAAAACACAGATGTTGACACAGTGAGAATGGAAAGGGTATTACTAATGAAGTAGGAGTAAATCATTGTTACCACAGTGATTTCATTGGGCGCCTTACCTCCTGCAGTAAGTCAGCCTGCTCAATGGCCTTCAACACGTTCTTTTTGGACGTCTCCTGAGCTTCCCCACCCAGCAGGAATTCATCCAGAATGAAGTACGCCTTCTCAAAGTTGAAAATAATGTCCAGCTCACAAACCTGGCGTTCACAAATTAAAAGAAACACTAATTAGGAATGAGTGGTATCTTAACTGTATGTTTAACAGGTGGTCATGTCATGTCATGGATACACGGCATGTAAAAGAACGAGCAGAAAACGTACACTGCCAAAGTATTTGTCCAGCAGCTCCACGTATCTGTGGATGATCTCCAGTGTGATGAGCTCATTGTCCTGGTCCTCTATTGCACAGCAGAAGTACAGGCTGGCATATCTGCAACACAGCGACAAACCAGCCAACTTTAACTCGACAACAGCATCGACACTTTCGTTTGCGAAAACCGCAACATCAACCTGACAAATTAAGTAGAAGAAGAGCTGACTTTTTTTATCACTTAGACAGGATCTCCAAGTAATATACACGGTCTCCCCCCACTCACTGAGAAAGTGCTGAGAGAGCGCTTCTCTGTTATTATTAAGAATGGCTGTTTACTGTGTGCAGGGTATTCATTTAAAAGCCAGAAGCCGGATGCAGAAGGCTGTATGAGTTAAGCCTCATTCTGCCATGGTTCTTTATCCCTGATAATCCGTCAGGCACTCTTTAAGCATGTGATGATTGGCTAATAAAGAAGCTGGCCAGTTGATCCCTCACAGCCAGCGGGGCAGGAGGGCACAATGGACAAGGCTGTCGATTTTTAAAAGTCATGTAGCAGGCCTCAAACTCCGCAGGACGGGAACTTGTTGGCATTATCGATTCCCGTTATATGATGGTGATTTTTTATTTTAGACTCTTGATCCACTCCATTCTTCTCTGCAAGTCAATGCAAGGCACAGACGGGCTCAGAAAACACAAAAGGTTCAGTTCAGTTGTTCAGTTGTCTGTGGTACAGAGAAATGATACAGCACTTTTACTGCGGCTGACTCATATGGCAGGAGGAAGTTCAAGCAAATTTTTTTTTTTTTCAAAACAAATTCATGACTCTTTCTGTGTTCCATTCAGCAGGCTGGTGACAAAGTTAGCTCCTCTGTTAAACATAGATTTGTTCTCTAATAAAAATGTGTAATGTTAATAATGTCGATTGTGACTTTTAAGGGTTACACTGTCTGTTTCATGCATGGCAGGGAGCTCAAAGCCTCACTTGGAGCGACATTTCCAGTTGCCAAATATCAAAGCTTTGGCAACATTTGGCAGAAAATGTCCACCAGCGATGGCTTCAGCCTTATCTCTGATCCCAGAATGATTCTGACACACTGTCAGATGGGATACAGTACACATTTTGAGGACTTGGATTGCTAAAAACCTGTCTTCATGAGGACTGACTGTATGTCTTCACGAATACACGCTTAGTCAATCAATCAACTACTTTGATAATCTGTTATTTTCCAAGCAACAATGCCAAACATTTTCTGCTTCCAGCTCCTCAAAAGTGAGGATTTGCTGATTTTCTTTTCACTATTTTCAAACATTCCATAGACAAAATGATTAATTGATTGATTGCAAAAAACTAATTGCGGAATAATTGTTAGTTGCAGCCCAAGATATGCTGAATGTCTTCATGAAGACAGGCTGTATGTTGAAACATGACTAATATTTCAACAGACAGGTGCACATTATTAAACGCTCTTACTATAACCGTGTGTTTTGTGTCAACATACAGGCTGAGTGTTGAAACTCAAATTGTGTCACACCTCACTACTCCGGATCTCATCTCTCCAGATCCCGTTTCACAGTCCTCAACAGTCTAACCATCAAACAGCAGCAATGGTTCTTGTCTTTGTTGTACTGAAAACTATTTCCACGGGGCTCAGCAAAACAATACAATAAAGAAACAAACGTCTGTGGCCCTTCACGTCTCCTTAAAATCAAAATGCCTCAAAAAATATTGTCCTCTTGGTCCTCTTTCCCTTCACCTTCAGCAAAGCTCTCACACAGCTGTATCCAAGAACTCTTTCTTGACATGTAAGTAGACAGAGAGCTAACTATATAATCACTTATTTAATGATACCTATTGACTAGGGTGTAATAAGAAGAGAATGTAATAAGAGCCCGTTTATGTGTAGGCAAAAAAAAACAACAACAAACTAAAAATATTAATAATTAGGAAAAATTGGCTATTCAAATTAAAAGAGGTAAACAAACATTTGTGTGATTGTGCAATAGTGCAAAGTCGCTGACTAGAAGCAGCTCGAGTGCTGTGTTTGTCTGTCTCTGTTGGGTCACCCAGGTTCACCAGTAGTCTGCCAGCCCGTCCGTTGGCACAGCAACAGGGCATAATGAGGCAAAATTAATGCTCGTTCTTGTTGTAGTCATGATGCCATTGTCTTTTTGACAACACTTGCTCCTGATTCTCTAACCGAGTCTGTGTCTATGAATGACAGGTCTACGAATTGCCCAGGCGAGAGTGAGATATTCTATTCTGTGAGCGTTCAACCACAAAGCACTTTTTTTTTCACGAACAAGACCCATTCCTGCCCACCTCTTATACACAACCTTGAGGTCTCTCCACTCCAGGAAGCTGCACATTTTGGGCTTTCGAGCCAGGACCGTCTGCACCAACTCCCTGGTGATCTTCTTTTTCTCCTTATCAGACAAAGGCACGTACCACTTCTGAAGCCTGAGCTTGCCTTGTCGACTGAACAGAAGCATGAACTGCATCTGTAATGAAGAGATGAGAGAGAAACAGAGGAGCTGTGAAACACTGATGGGAGATGATGGGAGATGAGGGGAGGTGGGGGGGCGGGTGCTTTAAAGACATCCCCAGAAAGAAAGAAAAGAACACATCTTATTACTTTTTATGTGATGGAGATTATCAGACTGATTATGACAACTTGACCCAAATTGAGGAAAATATTAGTGTTGCACCCCCAACACTCAAGAAATTGTACAAATTAACAGACAAATTAAATCAAAACAGGTCAATCAATTTCAGGAAATTAATGATATAATTGAAAAGAATGCCAATATTGTAGTTAAACTAACATAGTTGTGAAGCTCCGTGTGGACGGTCTGCTGCCATGTGTTTAACATAAACAGTATTTTACTTTATGTTAAAATTCACTCCTTTAACAGAGACAACATATCCCATGTTTTCACACAACATAGGATAAACAATACAAAAGCCTGTTCTCTACATTTACACCAACCTGACTAAAATCATCACCTCTTAACCGTTATCAACACAGACGAACGGAAGTGCCAGTTAACAGTTATTTGGCGGTTAGCATTAGCCTGTCAAGCTACCCGACGAGCCTGTTTTAAATACGACGTGCGACCAAGCGTGTACGCGCCCTTTTAATATAAAATGTGAAATAATCCACACTCAGAACTACTCACCTTGGTTAACAACACTGTATTCTCCTCTGAATGAACGAGCCACCCAACGCCACCCTGAAACATACACGGCCGGTCGGCTTCAAGCTTTCTGATTGGCCAAGTGAGCGCTCAGAAGGTTGTTCATTGGCCGACATTTTTTTTAATGATAGTCTCCGCCCATCCAGGCCTTTAAACTCGATACCGCGGATGTGATTGGCTTGTTCGTACGTCAATCAAATCTCAAGCTGTCGATTAGTTCCGCCTATCGAAACGGCTTCATATTGAAGTAAAGGTCATGTTATTCGTTTGTAGTCTCGTATTTTTTTTAAAGAAAGTGAGCAACAAACGCTCATAAGGGGAAAAAAAAACATTCAACCCTTTGAACCCAGGCACAGGTAGAGATCACGCAGGTGACATCAGGGCTTTAAGGTGGATATTTCCTCCTTATTGACTCACTGACCTACTCCATTCACTTATCAATCAATAGTGGACATCACAGCAGATGGAGAAACAAGTGGCTTCTCAGCTGAGGGTACCAGAATACTGACTCATTCAATTATCTGTTGTTGTCAACACAGTATTTTCAAAGTAAAATACACTTCAAGGAATAGTTTGAGTTTGGGAAATACGCTTATTCTTTTCCATGCTGAGAGTAAGTGATACATTGAGGACTTGATACATATCTCTGAAGCACACTTACTCACAAGCTTTCACTTGTTAAAATAGCAAAGTGTAAAAACAGTAATTTGCTGTTTTTCAGGGGAATATGACTATTTCTTAGCCAGGGGTACTGGCAACTGCTCCCCGCCAAGACTAGTCATGCACATAACATTAATGTGTCATGTTTACACTTTTTTTTTCTTTACATATAAAAAAAAAACACTTACAAATTTAAAAAAAAGAAAAAAGAGAGATATAATGGGTCATTAGTACGTTTAAATGGTGGTACATGGATTTTGTTACCTTTGGACAGATCCAGGCTAGCCATGTTAAACTATGCTATGCTAAGCTAAGCTTCATATTTAGTGTAAAAATATGATAGTGGTGTCAATGTTTTCATCTATCACTTGGCAAGACGTTTGACTTGACTTTTGACTTTTTTGTGTGTTCAGACGATGGGAAATGCAAGAAACAGGCCACTGCGACATCCCTTGCATGATGTATTAAAATCTTAAATGGGCTCACTTGTGATTGCTGGTAATTAAACTGTTTGCCCAGCATGTCTAACATGTCATCCATGTGTTCAAAACGCAAGAGAATCTTGTAATGTGGACGGGTGATGGCGTTGTAATCCTAAAAAGACACCATGGCCATAAACAATGATGCTCACACTTGACTTATGAAATAAAGGTATTAACCGCAGGTTCAGTACAATAAGACAAGCCCAAGGGAGGTGTCTATAAGGGCCAATAAAGAGTATTAGATGAAGCCATCACAGGCCACTGGATTACAGTAATCCTATCCACTAATGTTGGGTATCACACACATTGCATTCCAGCACAGCTGAAGAGGAAGATGGAGGCCACTGCTCGATGTGCTGCTGTGCTGTTCCTCCTGCTTCTAACCCAAGGTAAGTCATGTGCACCTGCCTGAGAGACATTATTAAATCATAATGCACCCTGTCTGCCAGGGAATAAACTCACTGTTTGCATCTTTTTGTAACCATTTTAATCAAAGTACCATACAAAAGATTTTTCTGCAGCAAAATGTGAATGTTTACCATGCTTCATTATGAAGAGGTGATGGTGGCCAATGAGCAGTTCATTGTGTGCAAGAGCTGTACTTAAGTACGATTTTGAGGTTCTTGTACTTTACTTGTGTATCCCAGTTTTATGCTACTCCACTACATTTTAGATGGGAATATTGTACTTTCTGCTCCACTATATTTATTTCTTCAGCTTTAGTTACTACTTGTTATATTATGCAAGGCGTAAAATCTTCACCTTAAAATACAACACACTCACAACACCTTGTGGTTTCCAATCTGTTTCGGCTTCTGATGTTATCGGAGCCACGTTTGAGATGTCTATGAGTTGTTAACAGCTCCACCAAATAGTGTTATTAGGCTATCCTATAAACTTCTCACACTTTTACTTTAATGCTTTAACAACATTTTGCTGCTAATACTTATGAATTTTTACTTAAGTAGGATTTTTCATACAGGACTTGAACTTGTAATCGATAATTTTTAAAGTGCTGTATTTGTACTTTTACTTACAGTAAGTGAAGGATCCGTATACTTCTTCCACTGCTGATTGTTTGTAATCTGTGTGGGAAAAATATTTTTATTATTATATTTTTACAATTTTATGTCTTTTTTTTCAATTCACTTCTCTTCTGCATGCAGAATAATTCGAGATATTTGCCAGAGTCATGTTAATCGCATTAAAATACCTTCAAACATTTCATAAATTCATTTGTCAAAATGTTCATTTTAGTTGGTTTCCTCCATGGTTTGTTGTGTATAATTTGGTTTTAGCTTTCCACGTTTAATTTCACCATCTGCTTCCACATTTCATGCATCTATTGATGTGGTACAGCGCTGATCACTGTTCACTCCCAGGAGGTAAGAGCCCATTAATAAACCACCTAAAAGAAGTTTGAACTGGGATTTTTTTTTTTTTGCCTTTGGGAGCAAACTCAGGAGGTGAACTCTTCCCTGTGTGTCCTTCAGGAGGAGGAGGAGGCTGTCCAGGACGGGGACGTTGTCCAGGATGAGGAGCTGCAGGAGGAGGACCAGGAGGTGATCGAGACATGGACACGGAACATCAAAGCCTGTACCTGTGACTGTGAATCTGCTAAGTCACCGACACGCATCCCTACTGTCATCCCACCTGTCCTGCTGACCTCACTGTCGCCGCCGCCACCACCACAGGGTCACCCACTGATCTGCATGCCAGGTGAGGACACATGTTACAAGGTATTTAATTAATACACCTTAATGATAAGCAGCACTGTATCCTGTGGATTTTCTAGGTGTCTTGTGGACAAAGAGAGCTCCAGCTGGTGTGATGGAGCACACAGCTGATGGTTGCTGGCTGTCCTTATATGCACTCCACCTCTTCTTGGCTCAGTCGCTCTCTGCAGTGATGCACAATCAGCCTCTACTATGATATTGACATTTTTCAGCCAGGTTCTTAATTAAGTTAAAAGGGCTGGGATCTGTTATAGAGATGGTAACAGTTTGGAGAAATGAACAACTGCGAGGAAGAGGCCTGTAAAGAGCACACGCTGTTAGATAATCTCATTACCTGTGCAGGAATGTGATGAGCAGATTAGGGAGCCCAAAATAGGGCATGTCCTTCACCTAAGAGCATGATACTGGGCAAAGCAGCACACATCAGATGATGTCCCAATCACCTTCTTCCCCCTTATCACGCAAGCCCTCGGAGAGTCAAATCTCAGTGCAAGCTATAGATCACCACAAGTCAAGTCGGAAGGCTGGAATGTTTTATGAGAGAATAAAATCAGGAAACACATTCCGACTCATGTTTCTCAAACAGATCTTCCATACGTTGTAACAAGAAACTGTTAATAGATAAGAAGAGTTTGGTTTTTTTTTAAATAAATGGGTTAGGTCTGGTATTATGGTATATGGTATACTCTTGTTGGAGTGATGGGAGATGTCGGTTTCAGATCCTTTGATGAACTTGAAAATACATTTCATTCGAGTAACTCAGAACTCTGGAGATTTCTACAAGTTCGACATTGCGTTCTCTCAAATGAAGAACAGATTTTGCAGGGTACAACTGGGATTCGGGAACTTAAAATAGGACATCAAAATCAAGGAGCGTCAAAACTTTTATGAATGCATTAGAAGTACACATTTGCCAAATTTGGATGGCCTAAAAATGAGCTGGGGAAGGGACCTGGATCAGGAGATTCCAGGATAGACGTGGAAAAAACTCTTTGCATCTTGGTATTCCCGTCACTCATGGGAAACTCAGTCACAACTAATCTTTTTATAAGATGCTAAATAAATCTTACTGGACGCCTTCCAAATTAGGGAGATTTAAACTTAGAAATAGCGATACCCGTTGGAGATGCAGCAGTAAGGTGGGAACTCTGTTATATGATTGTGATAAAACAGACTAAATATGGGACGAAATAATTTCCTTCTTGAATAAGATGTTTGGAATACATTTCAATCCACTTTATGTCTCTTGGGACCACTAATGTTAAAATGTCAAAAAGCCAGGAATCATGGTGCCGTTTAGCTATGCTAACGGGGTGTAGGATAACTCTGCGCCTTATCCACTTTTAAAGAATCTGAGGATCTGTTTGATGAAGTATGGGGTCCATTCCTCGCTCAGTTGCTTGATATAAAGGTTTAATGCTACTTACCTTAACTACTTATTTGTATTTGGACCAGGTACACGATGTTTGTGCTATAAAGACTTGGGTGTTTTATGTTTTTTCTGGACTGTAGACTTTTTTCTTCATTTTAGTTGTTTAAAGAAAGAGATTGGACAGATTCTGGAAGAAGACATACAATGTGTCATTCATGCATTTCTAATAATGTAATAGACCTTTTTCACAGCAGCAGGAAATGGTAGGGTATACACAAGTGTTCCCTGTCAAGTTGCTGCTCTTGTGCATGTTGGCTCACTGGAAAGTCCCTGCCACTCTATATGGAACAGAACTCTAATAAATCGTATTTATTACACCTGTGTTTATCTGCGATTTCATGTCAATATGGCTCTAAAAAAAAGGTCTATTGTCATTTCTTTGTAAACGTCAGTCCAAAAAATATTAATAAAAAAAAAGAATAAAATCAGGATGCCGTTCAAATGTTACTTGGACATTCTGATGTCCAGCAACAACATCAGTGTCAACATCAGGAAGATTATTGAATTCAAATGTGGGAAAACAAAAAAACCAAAATGTCAAGCACGAAACCAAATCACGCCTGAATCTTACCAATCAAAAAGTTTACATACATGTGTCCTCCTCCACAGAATGCCCCTACCACAGAGCCCTGGGCTTTGAATCTGGATCTGTGACAGCTGACCAGATCAGCTGCTCTAATGAGGACCAGTACACCGGCTGGTACTCCTCCTGGATGCCCAACAAGGCTCGCCTAAACAACCAAGGCTTTGGGTACGTCATGACAACTTAGTTCTTCTTGTTATAATGGTAAATATGCCACAACAAAGACATTTGTTTATTTTTTGTTAGCTGTGCGTGGCTCTCCAAGTTCAACGACCAGTATCAGTGGATCCAGATTGACCTGACGGAGGTGGGGGTGGTGTCCGGCATCCTCACTCAGGGTCGATGTGATGCCGACGAGTGGATTACTAAATACAGCGTCCAGTATCGCACTGTGGACACCCTCAACTGGATCTATTACAAAGACCAGACTGGGAACAATAGGGTAAGCACACACAATACCAGTCAGTGTTGTCAGACTTTATGCATTTGTCAACAGCAGAGTTGCAGGAAAATTTTTTTAAAAAATGTTGAGTTTTCTTTTAAAAGTTACTGATGTTACATATTTTTGGAGTCTGTCATTGATGCTGCTACAGTCTAAGACCTCCAAAAGCCCCACAGCCTTTCACTGACTGTACTGTACGTCACTCCCACTCCACACTCTGAAACACTGACCTTGTGCTGAACCTGTGTTCAGGGTTACTTCCCCACATCCTCCCTGAAATGCCTTGTTTCACACACACACACACGCACACGCACACACACACGTATCATTTAACCACGCCATTTTATCAAACGCCTGCTTTTATCCAGCAGATCGAGGTCACAACTCGCCACACACAGAGCTGACGTTTCAGTAGGCTTCTGAATCTGTGACATAAAAAGTACATTTTACCTAAATAATATATCAAAGTTGTCACAAGCAATCAATCTTAATGAAGCGGTAATAAAAAAGTGTTAGTGGCAACACTTAGCCGTGTTGTTTTTTTTAATATACACCCCATTTAAATCAACTATAACCCATAAATACTGTCAGTCCTCTATTAAATGGCACATATAGGCTGAGTAAAGGTAAAACTAATGATCACATCTTTGTTGTATAAACTATGACCCAGAACAAGACCTCACCATACTGTAGCTTCAGTAATATTTCCCCCTGTCATTTTGAATTTAACCCGATGAACTGTTTTCTTAAAGAATAAGCTGTCTTTGATATTCTCTGATCCTCTGTTAAATGGCATCATCTACTGGGGATGTGAACACGACGATTTCAGCACTCACAACAGATTCGGTGAAACCTATCACTGTTATTGACCTTTAGATCTGATGTATTTTTCGACCAGTCTTCTCCTGTTAATCTTGCTTACTTGCTTCACGCTGACTCAGTGGTCCCAGCTTGTGTAAAATAAATAGACGGATGAAAATGCCACGCTGAAGGGATGGTCTGCCATCACCGATAATTGTGACTTTTCAAGCAGTAACACCAGGAGGTCTCTGGTTCCAGCTCGTCCAATGTGAGGATTTGCTGCTTTTCTGTTTAACATCATTGTAAAGTGAATATTTTTTTTTGGAATATGGACTCCTAATTCATAAAAAGACAGAGAAAATAATAGAAGAACATCATCATATGGGATCCACACGTCAGCCATGGTGTTTTGATATACATTATAAGCATAAATAAACCAGACAGGAAGAAAGGAACCCCAAAGGATCCTCTAAGAGACACCATCTTTACATGCAGTTCACTTTCTCTTCAGGTCTTCTATGGGAACTCTGACCGCTCCTCCACTGTACAGAACCTGCTGCGCCCACCCATCGTAGCTCGTTACATCCGCCTGCTGCCGCTGGGCTGGCACACCCGCGTCGCCGTGAGGATGGAGCTGCTGATGTGCATGAACAAGTGTACCTGAAACGTACTCGGTCTGCTTTTTCCTCACTGTCCGTCTTTACCCTGCCAACCTGCTGCTTGCCAAAAAAAAGGGGGGACAATGGTCCAACAATGAAAGATCCGTCATGTAACTTTGTTCGATCTTTGCAACATGTCTGTCTCTCTTTGCTCACGTATGGGCAGGTGGACATGTTTGATGCACTATTTATTTGTCTTAAAGGGTGTATAAATTAATTCTATTAATATGTAAATACAAAATTGGACACCTACCTCAATGCCTGCAGGGGATTCCAGTTTAAAATGCAATTTTGAGGCCTGTTACATTCAATAAAGTTCTTTGAATCAGTCAAACACTATAATAATAACAAAAAAGATTTGTCAGGTTAAGAGTCAAATCAAATGAGTTTGTTTTATTTGAGATTTACTATCACATATGTAAACATGAATATTCTAAAAGCATGTTAAGCATTAATTTGTGGGTTTCTGTTTTCATTTTAAATGCTCTGTTGAAAAAAAAAAAAAAGCAGACAAACACTGACTATGCTACTAATTTGTGTCTGTAATAAAAGCACAAACATAATACTTTCATTTCAACAGTTGATAAACATCTTCTGTTATAAATATTACCAAACAAGTAGTCACACATCAGTATTAATATAATACACAGTGCTCCTACAGTGAAACAATAACGCAAAGAGAGAAATGTATTGTGTCAAATACAGAGTGTGCACAGTCCTTACAGATGCACAATACACAAGAAGATAGGGTCGTGTTTGGACTCAGTGTGTCACTGTGGGAGCCTCAGGCCTTGAGTTTCAATCTTCAATCTTCCCACACTGTGCACATGATGAACATGAAGTGAGGAAGAATTTACAAAGTCAGAGCAATATTGCTGAGCCACACAGTCTCTTCAAAGTGCAACATTAAAAAGCTTAGGATTTATTTCTGCCAAGCTACTTTCATGGCACTTTATCGCAGACAGAAAACAATGTTACAGTGCAGAGCTTCTGCCCCACTGCGGTTCCATATTAAGCCGTCTCAAAAGCTTGTCCCAAGTGGCTCAGTGTGTGCAATCAGTTAAAAATACACTAGTACACCGATTCCCAACCAGGGGTGCAGCCCATTTAACCCCATTTACAAGGGGTTAAATGGAAAGACTGTAGAGTAGCTGAGCTAATATGAAAACAGAAACAGAAATGATGGTATAAAAAGCAGAAATAATGTTTAAAAAGCGCACAAAAAATAAATGAACAGTTGAAATGGTTAGATAAAAGTAGTGGGGAAATGGTTGAAATAGCTAAAAGTATTTGATATATGAATGAAACAGCTAAAAAATAAAGGATAAATTGTTGAAATAATAATGAATAAACAGTTCAAATAGTTCAATGTAATTAATGTATACAGTTTTCATAGCTAGCTGGCTGCATCTGCCACCCCAAGTGGAAGAAATACAAATGTAAACTCGGCCAAACTGAGATAAACATTGACAGTTTATCTTTATGAATATAAAAAAAATAAAATAATAAATTTGCTTGGGGCAATTGGTTCTTTGGTTATGATATGTTCGGCCGTGCAGCCAGGGGGAGGTCTGGCCACATTATGTGACCCCCCCAGATGTAAAAGTGTGCATATATGCATGTGTATTTACTGTATTTGTTTCTTTAAGTAGTAAATGTTAATTGTCTAAATAAAAAAGGGATAAACATGCAAAAAAACAAACAAACCCCGCAATCAGTGGTGTTAAATATCTATGAGGGCACATCAGACATAAAAGGTTGGGAAACACTGCACTTGTACACCCAGAATGGCTTTTGTGTTCCTCTAGCTGCTGTAAAAATTAGTTTCTAACAATGATTTGAAACAAAAACAAAAAAAAAATTGAAATGCATATTATATGAATAAAATTTTTACAGCAGTTACAACTTTGTATAATATTTTGGATGTATTTCTTTAACTGATTAAACATGAAGAGCCATTTGGGAGTTGTGTGAAACCTTCCTCGAATCCTGGTATGAGGGAAGTTATCATCGTTATCCTTCAGTATCAGCTTCAGAAGTCCTTTTCCATTAGCTGGATCCTTGAAGTTTGCTGCAGTTTGCTTATTACTGTGTTATTAATCCATAAAAGTGCTTCATGACACTTTTACACAAATAAACATTTCAGTAAATAATTTTAATTACATTACTACCAAAAGGAAGGAGAAAGTCATCGTGTGTGTCGTCTTTGACATGATTAAGGTGTAACCATAGTTTTAATTGTTTAACAGTTGTTAATAATACATATGATAATGATGATTCACACATTTTGTTCATGAAAAGTCAGTGCCTAAATGTTAGTTAGTGCATGGTAATCTCATTCAGAACACTGTAGATGCAGTGCTTCATTATCTCCTACAGAGGGCGATGTTAATTAGGATTTCTGTCTGTTTATGGCACCATAGTGGCTAAAATGGCTGCATTACAAAAAGACATAAAAACCAAATTTTCCTAAAACAAAACAAAACAAAAAGAACAAAAAGATTTAAGCTTTATAGATTCTGAGTGCCAACAAAAAGTACTACAGCTGTATTTTCAAGAACAGGGCTGCTTTGACTTGCAGTTGCACATTTGATCATCTGTAATCAGTGTGATGGAGCACATCCAAAGGCAAGACAGCTAGGACAAAGAGTTACAATCCAGGGTGAGATGAACACAATGCAAAGTCACTGACATTAACAGTTTCTATTGTAACAACTGATAAAACTTTACTTGTTTAGAATGCCTTAGACAGTCTGAAGGAAATACTATGCAGCAAAATGTACTATATTTCTATATTGAATAGAAACAAAAATACTTACACTTAAAGTCTACACTTTTATCTATCCATTTATATATATATATATAATTTGTAATATATTTACTATATAATACAAATTATAATCAGAATTACAGAAGTAATAATATAAAGTCTATCAAACATGGAAGATTTAAAAAAAAAAAAATGAAGACATAAAAAGGCCTTGGGCCTATTTTGCAAGCAGAGTTTAAAACTGAAGGTTTGGTATCTGTGTTTTCTATGTGTGTGTATGTGTGTGTTCAGCAGGTGTACTGTTATGAAAGGGACATGTAGGAGCAACAGAGGGGAAACAGAGGAGTCTGAAGTGGTTGTAGGGTGATGGACATCACAGAGCTGTTTCTTTCAGGTCGTTGAGGTTTGGCATACGAGACCTGGAGGGGCGCCCGAAGCCGTGCCCGTTCTGGCCTCCCTTGATGCTCATTTGCTCTGGGTAAGGGTTGCCCTCTGGGCGGCCCAGGGCAGACGTGTGCCAGCCAGACTCCAGCTGCGAGTAGGCTGTCTGTCGGCTCTTCAGCTGGGGCGTGCTGACCCCTGAGTGACCCCGGCTTTCTGTGAATCCACCCTGAGCGGAGGTTGGATTAGGCAGCGGTTGGTAGCGCATATCAGATGGTGCGGTCTGGTTGGAGGATGAGGACGAAAGGTGCAGGAGCTTGCGCAGAGACTTCAGTGGCTGACTCTGACAGGGACAGGACACATTACACATGAGCAACATATTTCAATCAAACATTTTAAAACAACATGCATTGAGAAAATGCTCTAATTCGTTCTTTGAGATTTACCGGAGAGTGTGAATCAGACAGTTTCTCAGGCGGCCAGTCCTTGTCCCTGTCTCGATCTCGCTCTTGGTCCCGGTCTCTGCTCTTGTCACGGGTCCTGTGGCGGCTGCTCTGGTGACCGGACGACCTGGAGGACTTCTGGATGACGGTGTCCACCCCTTCACTAGGAACCTTTTCATACATTGGGGTGTAGATATCATTTAAACTGTCCAAACTAACAATTTCAATCATGCGACTTGAACTTTATGAGCAAGGTAGGTCATAAATGTACTGTAAAGGACAACAAGAGACACACCAAACGTGCTATTCTTGTTTTTTTTTACTTTAAAAGCTTAAGAAAACATCAGTGTGGTTCATGTAATCCTTTACATTCCTTATATGTGTGTAGGTCTGAAGTTGTTTTAGGCCGTTCAGTCATAAAAATTTAAAAAAAAACATAACATGCAACTGGTGCTAGAAACCCGAAACATTCACTGACCTGAGGAAGAGAAGAGACAACTCCTCTAGTCTATGATAAGTTTTTCCAATCCATGACACATATCTACTGCCTTAGTATTTTTCAAATTAACTACTGTTTATGCAGCAAACATTAACTTAGGAGTCTCACTGCCTGATTCCTGCTGGCCAGATTGAGTTTATTTGTGCTCCGTCACCAGCTGTAGCCCCCTCTCAGCATCGGAACAGACTGTCACATATAAATAGAAATGTGAGACTCTCAAACACCTGTGTCATGCTGAAGCATTACTCTCATTCTCAGTTAAACATGTCAAAGTGTGGAAGCCTTTATATTCAGCAACTGTTTTGGTCCCTCTTCCTTGATGGTCTATGCTCTATAATCTGGCCATGGGTTTTAGATACACTTTGAGGGGGGCAGAGAAGATGACCAAATGGTTCTGTGTCATGTAGGCAGTAAAGCGTCACGCGAGTATAACCAGGCTTTTAAAAAAAAAAATCTCGTGCTTAACCAAATCTCTCACGTTCATCCTCAGCTCATAACCAGAGACATGCTGTCAGGGAAATCAGTGTCAACTGATCAGAATCAAATACACCGAAACACAAAGACAACCAACCAGATCCATTTATTTGATCAGACGAAGTCTTGTGAACAGCCCGATTCTTTATTAAACTGAACGTTCTAAGAGCCAGATCTATATTTTTTATGTATATCAATAATCTGAACGTTCAGAACGGGCTCTTTATTGCCTCATTTTCACTCGTGATTAGGGGTTGTACTGATACTGTACCCGTATAGATGGATCTGACTGGTTTATTCTGTTAACGCTTAACTCATTATTTTGTGAGTGATTTTCGCCATTCGTATTAAAAGATGAAAGAAAACCAATAAAAAACGAGCTTAATACGAAACAATAAAGAAGTCTTGGTTATTGTTGTTAATGCATGCAGTGTCAGATGGGTGGCATGGAGTTAGGAGGCGAGTAGGATAGTGTAAAACAGCATGTACCATGGAAGAGGACATTACAGGGAGGACTCTCACTGAGGAACTATGCTTTATGTTATTCTTTGGGCTAAACAGAGGGAAAAGACATTTCTTGATGACAGGAGGCCTTCCTTCAGGGACTTGCATCTGTAATAAAGAGGAACATGACTGGTGGCACAGGGAAACATGATGCACAGGACAAACAGGAGAAATGACTTCATATTTCTGTTAAGGTGCTATTGAGGCCAACGCATTAAACATTTGAAAGGCAGAGGAGATACAGTATGCAGACAGACATCAAAGGACATATGCATGAAATACTGCATCCAGACGTGGCTCACATCCTCACCATTTGAGATTTTTTCTTTTTCTTCTTTATTGCACGGAAGAAACCCTGTTTCTCTTTTTCTTTGGATGGCTCTGAGGGGTTCAACACAACAGTATCGGGGCCAGTCCTGAAAGTAAAAAATAAACAGCATTGAGCACGATGTCCCAACCAAGAATGTACAATATCTTTAAATGAGCAATTTCTGTTAAAACCACTATGTTAGGCGACCAGTATGAAATTTAATCCACCAGAGAAATGTTTCAAAAAAGGAATCTACGATGAACAAATGTATCCTGAATGTAAACAAAATAAAATCTATATTCTGTTGTGGTTAGAAGAGATACTTACCAGGGGTCGAATCCCGGCTGACGTTTGGAGTGGTTCGTCAAGCCCGTGCCATCCGAGGACAGGCCAGAGCTCCGGCTCTGACCCCTGCTATCATGAAAGGAGTTGTCTGGCCGGGGAGAAGGGACTGTTCAACAAACACAACAAATACATCCATTCATCGTTTGATGCAAAATAAGAATATTCTGTGACTGATTTTTTTCCGTTTATACCTGCGATTTCAAAGCAAGCCGAGTATGTTTTGTTAGAAAATATAATGTATGTAACATATTTTGTTTGTTCTTTGTCAC